>JACXGM010035175.1:0-11759 GCA_016801145.1 Umbra pygmaea | reverse complement strand
ATGTGTGGTCTCTCCAGGTCATATGTAATGTGTGGTCTCTCCAGGTCATATGTAATGTGTGGTCTCTCCAGGTCATATGTAATGTGTGGTCTCTCCTCACCTTCTCAGAGTACATTGAGGGTGTGCTGAGGGGGTTGATGATCACCATGTTGGGCCCGGCATGCGTGTGGATGAGGTTGCCCCCATAGCGCTGCCGGAGCGCATGCATCACACTGGACTCATTCAGGTACTGCAGGGAGGCCAGGTCCTCAGAGCGGTCGGACGACGGGGGGTTGGCCTGGGGTGGGTGCAAATGTCAACGGTCATTGATAAAGAACTGAGAACCAATTTAACACCAATGTGTTATTAAAGCCAAACTCAGCAACAAACATCATACATAATAACGCCGGGATTCAGACATCCACAACTGTCACTACCAGCTCCTCTTAATCCCCATGACCTCTACACACGGGGGGGCGGAGCCCGCCAGCACGCCAAGTCTTTGAGGCAGTTCAACAGATGTCTGCCTCCAACTTTAATCCGCTCCAAGTTCGCACTTTCTTAATCAAGCAGATGGTTCAAACATTTAATTAGGCAGCGACATTGACGCCGTAAAAACTCTGTCCAAAGTCACCCTCATTAACAGTTCTCCCAACAAGAGTTTAATGACTTTTCATAGCACCAGGTGGGACTGCTACTGCCCACTGTTAAAGCAGAGCACACACACTCTACTGCCCCGTTAAAGCAGAGCGCACACACTCTACTGCCCCCTGTTAAAGCAGAGCACACACTCTCTACTGCCCCCTGTTAAAGCAGAGCACACACTATCTACTGCCCCCTGTTAAAGCAGAGCACACACTCTACTGCCCCCTGTTAAAGCAGAGCACACACACTCTATTGCCCCCTGTTAAAGCAGAGCAAACACTCTCTACTGCTTCTGGTAAAGCGGAACAGACACTCTACTACCCCCTGTTAAAGCAGAGCGCACACACTACTGCCTTATGGTAAAGTGGAACAGACACTCTACTGCCCCCTGTTAAAGCAGAATACACACACCATTCTGCTTTAACAGGGGGCAGTAGAGTGTCTGTTCCACTTTACCAGAAGGCAGTAGAGTGTGTGTGCTCTGCTTTAACAGGGGGTAGTAGAGTGTCTGTTCCGCTTTACCAGAAGCAGTAGAGAGTGTTTGCTGTTTTACTGTTAAAGTAGACTCTGGCCAGGGTCTATGCGATAACATGTTGTGAAAGTCACCTGATGGAGGTTGGCCAAACCCACAGCTGTTCCCCTCTAACGTATCCCCCTCTCCGCAGACATCCCACAACCCCCAGGCCAGGGAACAGAGTGCGCCCAGTTGACCATCTGGGACAGGCACATTCAGACGGGCTAACAGGTGCAAAGACACACTCCCCCCTTTCACAATCTGTACCCTACATGTTCCCTACTCTTTAGGGACAGGCCTTTATCTTAGATCTGGTGGAAAACCTAAGATGGCGTCTGTCTCATCAATTATGAATGTATTGAGAATGCGTTTCCTGCCCTACCTTCTCCACATCATCCTCATCCACGTCCAGTACTGTCCCGTCATGTTCCAGCTTGACCTTCACCTTCCCCTCTGGCACAACGCCCTCCTCCGTCTTCAAAAGCGTAGCTGTGGACAAACGCACACAGACACACACAGACCGTGGGACATTACAGATTGACTGAAGTCTGCACAAACCTGGACCCACCAGGGTAGATGTAAGCAGGAACAGAGCTGTAGAAGACTGTAACTCACCCAGGGAGAATCCATCCTTGTGGACCAGCCATACCTTGTCTGCGCCGTACCATGCCTGCTCGGCTGCTATCTGCTCCTCTGTCTTCACCTGCGGATGAGCGGAGAATCAGACATACAGCAGAACTATCTCCTATGCCAGGCAACTTTCACTGTGCCTTTCTGTAGCCGCCCAAACTACAGCCCAGCACTTTTCACCCAGCGAGGATGTGATCTCCACAAACTCCCCTGAAATCCGACCGTTCGACAGCTCCAAGCTGACACTATTATGGGGTAACAGTGGAGACGTCGGTCATGCAGGAGTGGCTCGCAGTGATGAAAGGCAGAGCGCTGGAGAAGCTTCAGTGGAGCGAATAGAGATAAAACCCGTTAGGATGTGAAGAAGACTCTCATCACAGAGAGGCATTTCTCCAGCTCTGCTCTGACTGGTTACTAGTAAAGCCTGACCGTTCCGTGTTACCAAGATTGACCTTCCTAACAATTTCACACACTCCACCGGACAAGCTGCTTCAGGCCGTGTGCATCCGTGTGAGTGGGTGTACGCTTGCTTGCGGTTGCGATTGCGTGTTTAACTGTGTGTTGGTGCCAGAGCATGAGGCAGTGAATTCAACATCAACTAGTGAGTCACGTGTGATTTGAATCACCATAAAATACTGTAGGCTGCACCGTTTGCTGTGGTCAATTCATTTTCAATTCCAGTCATTGTGACCCAAACGCCAAATCAAAATGTTGCTAATTGAAAAAACTTGGAATTTCAATTGAGGTGTACTTTAACTAAAACGACTGGAATTAAATGTAATTGACCTCAATCCAGGGAGCGCATCAGATGGAAGCTCATCAATGACACACAGGTTAGGAGGCAGGGGGGTGAAAGGAGCATTTCAGTGGAATGTTGACACAACACAGCAACACATAAACACAGAGTGACAGGGACTTCCTGCTGCCATAACAACACCCAAACAGCCCAGGACATGGATGACATTCCCAGTCATTGTGAAATTGAAACCTATATTTGACTTTCTAATCATACATTATTAGACAGAATCACAGAATGATTTCCGAGCCGGTCTGTCTGTCTATGAATGGAAAATTGCAGTCATGCTAAAATCTGATCAAATGTCATGGTAGTACATCCAGTAGAGTCCAAACCACTAAGTTTATAAAAGAAATGTTGAGGTGTTTTCTCCAAGAAATGTGTTGGGCTGTATGGAAAAAGAGATGTGTGTGTCTGTGAATGAAAAGCATAGAAAGGGTGGCTAGTGACAATGCATTTACACACTGCATTAACACACTGCGTCAACACACTGCGTCAACACATGGCATTAATACACTGCATCAACACACTGCATTAATACACTGCGTCAACACACTGCATTAACAAACTGGTTAACACACTGCATTAACAAACTGGTTAACACACTGCATTAACACACAGCGTCAACACACTGCATTAACAGACTGCATCAACAGACTGCGTCAACACATTGCATTAACACACTGCGTCAACACACTGCGTCAACACACTGCGTCAACACACTGCGTCAACACACTGCGTCAACACACTGCGTCAACAAACTGCGTCAACACACTGCATAAACAAACTGCGTCAACACACTGCGTCAACACACTGCGTCAACACACTGCATCAACACACGGCATTAATACACTGCGCAACACACGGCATTAATACACTGCGTCAACATACTGCGTTAACACACTGCGTCAACACGATGCATCAACACACTGCGTCAACACACGGCATTAATTCACTGCGTCAACACGCGGCATTAATACACTGTGTCAACACACTGTGTCAACAAACTGTGTCAACACACCGCCTCAACACACTGCGTCAACACACTGCGTCAACACACTGCGTCAACACGATGCATCAACACGATGCATCAACACACTGCATCAACACACTGCATCAACACACTGCTTCAACACACTGCTTCAACACACTAAACACACAGCAGTTCAGGCTGGTGGGGGTGGACAGGGGGGTGAATTTCACACAGGTACAGCAAAGGCCAGACCTTGGGTTGCTGGGCAGCATCATGAGATGCCTGAAGAATGGCCACGGGGTCCTCGTCCAGCTGTCCCTGGAGAACGGCAAGCGTGAGGGGGAAGAGGTCAAAGGTCAAATGTCAAACTTAGAGAGGAGCTGAAAAGATGGGTAATATTCCACCTAACTAAACATCAAGCATGTAGTGTAGAGCAGGGGAGAACAGGGAGAGGCATACCACTGATCCTGCTGGAGAGAAAATATTATTTACATAATAACCTGGAACCAATCAGGTGGTTTGTACTGCTGATTCCCATGCATTTAGTTAACTCTCCAGTTTGAACAAAACATTAACTTTGAAATGTGTTAGTTTCCCTGGACAGCTATGTTAACATTTAGCCAAAACTGTAAAAGATTATCAGACATTAAGGCAGTGTTTTCTAATTTAAAGCAACAAAGTATTCAGCATCAGGTGGTTGAACGTATCTGCTGGGGTCACAGGGTTAGGCTCTGTTTCTGTGAGGTAATCTACTGCATCATGA
This sequence comes from Umbra pygmaea, assembly GCA_016801145.1. Taxonomy (NCBI): domain Eukaryota; kingdom Metazoa; phylum Chordata; class Actinopteri; order Esociformes; family Umbridae; genus Umbra; species Umbra pygmaea. The sequence goes on along the minus strand of JACXGM010035175.1, from coordinate 7,459 downwards.
CACATCATGTCATAAAGACGAGACTAAGAGCAAGCACACCTGACACTCATAAATCACTCAGATGCTACCACTCTCCATCCACTGCCATTCACCCACTCTGCGACTGGACACCACACAGGGCAAGTAAACATGCATCCATCTTAATCCGGACACCATTCCATTCACTGCCAAGCTAACAACCTAAGGACCCACATAGTAATTTCACTGGATTACTTTTCTTTTCATTCAAGACTTTCTGAATCTAGACACTTCTATATATATTAGGTCTTTTAAATACACAGGATAAGAAGTGGCACAGGTTTTTATAAGAACCAGGCAGGTCATATCGGAGACTAATATCTGATCTTTGGGATGTAAACAATATGAATGGAAACACCAAGCCACATTACGTCTCACAATGACAGGCTAGGTAAGAGGAATTTGGGCTTACGCTCCAACACGCCACACGAGCACACACGCCAGCCAGAGCGCCAGATGGGACCCACAGTACCTGGGGGGGAGTCGGGACTGGGATGGAAGTTGGGCCAAGAGCTGGTGACGGGGTCAGGCCTGAAGCAGGAATTACTGGTTCCAGCTAGGCCATACAACAGCCACAGAAAACACCAGCCAAGCAGCAGTTAGTGAGGGTGAGAGAGTGAGACTGAAGGTGAGAAATTTAGAAACAAAACACTGTGGACTTTGAGATCCAATAAAGGACAGGTGACGAAACAAGGAGAAGGACAAAAATAAGCAGAGACAAACCGGAAATGACTCAATGAACAGTGAACATATTCATGTGCTAAGACTGCAAAGGCAGCATTGGTGACAGCTCACGGCTCACTTTTACAATCGGGATTGTATTATTCTTTAGATGTCAATTGACACATTATGCACCCAGGGAGCAATTAGGGTGATGGTAGATTTTTCACTTTTTGCATGCTGGAGAAAACAATCGAAAATCATCCTAGTTACTGGTCAGACGCTCTGAACTCAAGGCTCTGTTCATGTCCTAAATGACAATAAAAAATTTGCCAACAAAGAAAGTACTTTACATCGATGCAAAGAAATGAAGATGTAAAGTTTAGTTAAAGAGAAGAACAGATAGACGGAGGATAGAGTGAAGGAGAGAAAAAGGATAGTGTTAAAGACATAGGAGAGGGTAATAGTTGAGGATAGAGAGCAGGACATGGTGTTAACGTCAAATAAACAAGCAACTCATGAATGAAGGGAGCGTTAGTCAAGTTGTCTTGCTAGAATGAATAGAGGAACTCATGTCAAAACTACACATGACACACAAGCAGAAAACACAAGTGTTTACAGGAGCATTGAAGATTCTCTCCAGGCGTCTCTGAGCTTCTTCTGTTGGGCTGAGCAGCGCCTCCTGGAGGTCAGATTACGAACAGGTTGAGCTCAGAAAACCAGTAAGTTGGTGCACTATTCTGTCCAGCAGACTTTATTTAACCATCCATATTGTTTCTCCTCACTCTGACATTCACTACATGCCATGCCAATCCCAAATTCACACACAGTTGATTACAACACCTCACTTAGACACTCCATTAAGCTGTGAAGTGTGTCACTGCAGTGGGACAGAACACACCTTTGGATTGGTTAGTATTTGGTGAAAAAGATGAGGAACTGTCTTGCGGTGAAGCCTTTTCAATGGGAACAAAAACAGAACAGGCTGTAACGAGTGCCTTTGCCTTGAAATGACACGTATACATCCATACCCACCAGTAACCATGTCCATAGGATACAACATCCAACCATGCTGAACAAAATCTCAACAAACCATGCTCCAGGTATCTAAGATATTGAACTGAAGGCCACTTAAATGTGAAACAATCCAGATCTCAATGCACCAGATGAAGTTAAGCAACTGTAACTAGCCTAAATAACAGACATTATAGCCTTAGCCAACTATACCAAACCCAGAATGCTAATATAGCGGTCAAAGCCAGCTTGTGGTTGACTAGTAAGTAAACAAAGACCCTGAGATGCCGGTAATTGGCAAAACTCAGCGAGAATCTAGATAGAAAATGAGCCTTTTTAACATATCCCCCATCTGCAAAATATGTAGATAGTTCTCTTATCCCAGCGCCTGCAACTGTGTCTTTGAACTATTTTCCCAGAAAGACAATGTCACTATCCATAATTAGCTCTGCAGGTCTTCCTGGAACCACGGGCCTTAGTGACTGAACATTCCACCCAAGTAACGCTTTTTCTTGGTTTTGCACCCCCCACAGGCTAACTTCAGTAAACAAGGCTTACAAGCTGCAGCCAGCAGGGACTCATTGGGCTGAGGCTAACGTTTAAAAAAAACTACTGAACTGGTTGTTTGTCTTGGTGGAAGCCGCCTCAGCAGCTCTGACATCTCAGAGGAGAACGTTGTTAGGGAAAGAGATCTGCGTGAGCCAGGCTCCATCCGCCTTCAGAAACTCAGGAAGAAAGAGACGGAGCGCGTCTCAGAGCAGAGAACACAACAAAAGCCTCAGCCCCACGAGACTGCACCCTTTAACAAACTGACAAATGAACTTTGTGAAAATCTGAAAGTTCTGGAGGAACAAATTAATTCAACAGAGCGTTAAGAAACATTTGGCAGGCTGGTCAAATTCTGGCCCTCAAATTTTGCCTAAACACTACTCAGAAATTAAAGACGTACCAAAATAAGTGAAGTTAGTTAAAAATAAAAAACGTAAATATACACACACACAAATTAGCTTGGTGAACCAAATAGTGTATTTTGTGCATTATAGGTTTTTCACACGAGTCTCAAAAGGGGTCCATGCGTACTAACTGTGTAGAGTACCTCAGGCTTCTTCACGGCTGGCTGTCTGATGAATGCTGAAGGAAGTGGAGAGAGGGGACTTGCCATGGGAGTAATCAAGGAGGAAGGAGGAGAGACGGGCAAGACCTTGGGGGTGGGGATGAACCCTACTGGGGGAGTAAGGGGTGAGGCCTTGGGGACGGGGACACACCTTGCTGGGGGAGTAATGGGGGATGCCTTGGGGGTGGGGATAAACCCTACTGGGGGAGTAAGGGGCGAGGCCTTGGGGACGGGGACAAACCCTGCTGGGGGAGTAATGGGGGAGGCCTTAGGGGCAGGGACAAACCCTGCTGGGGGAGTAATGGGGGAGGCCTTTGGGGTGGGGATAAACCCTACTGGGGGAGTGACAGGGGAGGGTTTACCAGAGGGGACAAACCCAGCAGGCGGGGAAATGGGAGTAGATTTTGGTGGTGGGACGAAACACGCTGGGGGAATCGCTGGGGACGATTTGGGGGCTGTAGTGGAAACTGAAGGGGTAACAGCAGTGGATTTTGGGGCTGGAACAAACCCAGCAGGTGGGGAAATGGGAGCTGATTTTGGTGGTGTGGTAAAGCCTGCGGGGGCAGATTTGGAGGCAACCAAGGTCAAATTAGAATAAGGAGGATCTCTGGCAGGTGTCGTCGATGCTGGAGTTTTGAGTTCCTCTTTGGTAACTGGGCTAGACTTCACCTCTTCCAATTTCTGGCTTTCTTTCTCCTTCTGTCCTGTTTTCACCTCTTCCTCTTGATTCTTTTCCGCTGGCTGATCCTTGCGTGTACGAGGGCGGTCCCTGGTCCTCCCCCGAACCATCAGGTTAGCTAATCCTGCCGATATATCGTCTTTCTCTTCAGTCTTGATGGTGTCGTGTTTGAAAGAGAAAACTGGGACCTTTGGTACCTTAGGCACAGATATGGGTTCTTGCCATGATGCCAATTTATGTGGTTCAGGGGCTGATTTTGCAGTTTTAGAAGCTACGACATGCTCCTCTTCTGTAGGTAGTACCTTCCTCGCTACTCGACGCACCATCTTTGCTACATTTCTGTGGGTGAGACTTTGATCACTGTCCTGGTCTGGCTGGCCACCACAGCCCACCAGCTTGTCAATGCCGTTAGCAGAGCTCCCATTTACAGTAGTACCGTTAACAGCCATGTTGGGCATGCTGTTTCCATTCAGCACAGGTTCTGAGCTAATCATTGAGGCTCGGCGTGGGTCGGGGCTCCGGAAGCGCTGTGCTGCCTTCTGGTTTGGGGGCTCTGGACTTTTGAAGCGTTCTGGGACTTTTACGGTCCTCCGTATCCTGGGAGGAGAGGGACTCTTGACCCTGGCTGCAGGCTGTGTCATGGCTGGTTCAGGGCTTTTTGTGCGAAGCAGGCCCCTGCCAGGCTCCAGACTGGGCACGGACTGGGAGCGGCTGCTCATACTGCCGCTGTCACTGTCCGACTACCCACACATCCGGGGAGAGAGAGCAGGAAGTCACATTAGCACCATAACACACTAGCTTACTCGGCTTAGGATCCACTGTTTGAACATTTTCATCTTGACCGAAAACAGTCAAAAGGTTCTGAGGTAGTCTGTGTCGTCTGTTCGTGTATCTATGGTTGACAGAAAGGCCACAGGTCCAAAGTGTTAGCACTTTAGTACTACAGCGCTTGTATGCTCTCTGTACAACCATGCTGTACTGCTCACTGCACTGAAACACACATGCCTGGCCAGGTCCGAAAATAGAGCACAGCGCTCGATTGGAGAGGTGGTGGGTGGGACAGCAAACGTGTCTATCAGAAGAAACTGAACCCCTCTGCAACACCAGCTTCTAATGACAAATCTAATGACTGACACACAAACACCTCGCTTCACACATTACCTACATTATCCCTCACAAACCCTTTGTTATCCCTCACAAACACTACGTTATCGCTCACAAACCCTACGTTATCCCTCACAAACTCTACATTATCCCTCACAAACCCTACGTTATCCCTCACAAACCCTACGTTATCCCTCACAAACCCTTCGTTATCCCTCACAAACCCTACGTTATCCCTCACAAACCATACATTATCCCTCACAAACCCTACATTATCCCTCACAAACCCTACATTATCCCTCATAAACCCTACATTATCACAAACCCTACATTATCCCTCATAAACCCTTCGTTATCCCTCATAAACGCTACGTTATCCCTCACAAAGCTGCTGCATGCTTCTCCCTACTGCTTATCTCACACTGACCTGTATTCACACTACTGTGCACCGTGTCAACGACACACATTCTTATCCCCCAAAGTATTTCACAACTGGTCATAGCCCAACATACTGCTTTGCACCAGCAGCACCTACTGTCACCTGGCACTAATGATGGTTAACAATACTCTCTAATGCAGTAGCAACCTGCTTTGGAAAATAACATTAAGCATTTTCTTTAGTCAGTACAGAACATGACATGGCTCAGGTTTCAAGGAAGGTGAGGCTGTGGTTCTCCCCCAAGAAAACAAACTGAGTGCTGGGAACGAAGCGCTTGAAATTGTGGCAGTCTGAAACATAGGCCTTGTCTTCCTACTTCTCATCTAACGCTCTCTTACAGATAACCTCTCCTGTTTCACCCTGCCCGGCTCAGCGCACCAGGCTCCCTACAACACGTCCAGCAACGTGAGGTCTCCGTCTGGGAATGGAAAGGTTCAAATGTGATTCGCTACCTCACTTCCAACCGCGCATCATTAACACAGGGAACTGGAACTGTGGAGAGTAATCATAAACTTTTAAATGATAATATGTGAGTTTACAACTTGAAAAGTTCAAATGTAAGTCTTTTCTCAGGGTGTCAGGAACAAATTATGATTCTAAAGACGTATGGTCCATCAAAAGTTGCTTAATACCTTTCATATTTTACGTGTCGTGCGTGTTATATTTCCAGGCTCCCCTCAAACATTAAACTATGTCTGGGTATGGCTGCGGTTCTCAGTGAGGATACAGGCTCTTCATGAAAAAAGCAATTGTAAAAAAAGCAATTATACAATTTGGAAAGTAATTACAGAAGTGGTACACAGTCTGATTCCCCAGGCTTTTGTTGTGAAATTAAAAAGTGTAACTGTCTGTGACATATTTAGAATAGAAAAACATATCCCCTCTTCCACGTAGTGTCTCCTTTTACATTGGCTTGTCAATTAATAAACGTCTCCTATTGCTGTGAGAAAGACACTTGTCTTGTGTCAGGAGCTAGCAGGGTGTGTGCGCGTGTGCTTTCAGTTGGTTGGAGTACAGTGCAGGTGGCAAACCTCCAGGCCAAGTGATGTGCGAGGTTCACCAATAGGCTGAGAGGCCCTTATCTCTAAGGACACCATAAAGGACTTCAGTACCCAGAATTCCCTCAGTCATACAGTCTCAATGTTTGTATGTACCCTTCACAATATTACAGGAATTATAGTCAACTTACACCCTGGCTTGAGGTCTTGAAGCCTGCCGGTTTGACCTCTTCTTTGACCTAAAGGGTTTGGTAAGACAGGGGACTGAGATCAAAACCTACTGTAGGACACTTCAAGGAAGTGGTGGCTTGCAAGTGATTTTATTGCACTGCACAACATGCAAAACACAACATGCTGCAAACCAGGATGTATGCAATACGGAAGGGCTATCACTTACAAAACCAAACAGGGAAAGGCGTCTACTTGAAAAGTAAGACTAATATTATTTGCACACATTTTAAGCTGAAGCCACAAAGAAATATCCATCTTGTCAGCTTCAATGTTAACGGTGACAAATGATAACAACAAGACTCTCTTGAAAAGGCCACTATCGTCATTTATAATTTATTTTGGGTAACAGTACAGGGAGTAAGTAAAACTTGTTATGTATTGTGGTGTTTTTGCCAAACAAAATGTCAGTTCTTCCGATTTAAATTTAAAGACCAGCTTGGCAGTCAGTACTCTAGAATGAAGTCAGTAAAGCAGTATCACAGAGCTTGTCATTTTGCCAAAACAAATTACTCCAGTCACGGTTTTTCCGTCTGTTGTAACTAAAACACACTTGATGTTGGAACGTGCATCTGATTACAGCAGCTACTTTTAGCACACATTTAGAAATACATGCGAGACACATGACTGGGAGATGTCAAGTTTTCAACGGAGTGACACTTTCTCCCAAAATGGACGCCTAGTGGTGTGATACATGCGAAGAACACAACTCTACAGGCACCAATGTCAGTAACCCCCCGCATGTCTGCCCCCCCAGCATGCAGTGCCCTGCTCGTGGTCAGGGGAGAAGAGCAGATCAGGACTTCCCTTTTGCTCCCAGAAGGAAAAGCGCGATGAGAAGGCCATGCTGGCTGCACTGATGTCATGGGCTGTGCCGGATGACGGGGGAGGGGAGGAATGGAGAGAAATGCAGGACAAATGAACGGACAGATGGGTGGATCTTCACAATAGAGGCCAAAATCAGTGGTTCTTCACTGTAGGAGACGGAACCTGTAGGACGGTGGGAAAACCAGGTGGCACGCAAATGGAACAGGTCTAAAGAACAAAGAAAAGCAGAAGATGATATACAAATACACAGTTACACTATACACACATCCAGATATACAACGATACAGTTACACTATACACACAACCAGATATTCAAAAATACAGTTACACTATACACTCAACCACATATACAAAAATACAGTTACACTATACACACA
>JACXGM010035174.1:0-11759 GCA_016801145.1 Umbra pygmaea | reverse complement strand
TTTCAAAAAGTTCTGCAGGATTTCAAAAAATGCTGCAAGATCTCAAAAAATGCGACAAAGTTTCGCAAAGTGCTGCAAAGTTTGGAAAAGTGCTGGGAAGTTTGGAAAAGCACTGGGAAGTTTCAAAAAGCACTGGGAAGTTTCAAAAAGTTTACAAAATCATTTTACAAAAGGTACCAAAAAGCGGAGTGAGATTTCAAAAAGCGCTGTGAGATTTTAAAAAGTACTACGAAGTTTGGAAAAGCGCTGCAAAGTTTGGATTAGTCTTATGAAGTTTTGAAAAGCTAAAAAGTGCTGCGAGATTTGAAAAGTGTTACAAAATTTTTTAATTCAATACAAGATTTCGAAAAGTGCTGCGAGATTTCAGAAAGTGCTGCAAGATTTCAAAAAGTGCTACAAAGTTTTGAAAAGTGCTGCAAGTTTTCAAAAAGTGCTGCAAGTTTTTAAAAAGTGCTACACAGTTTTGAAAAGTGTAGCAAAGTTTGGAAAAGTGCTGCAAAGTTGGGAAAAGGCTTCAAAGTTTGGAAAAGGCTGTTTAGTTTCGAAAAGTGCTGTGAGATTTCTAAAAGCGCTGTGAGATTTCAACAAATGCTGCGAGATTTCAAAAAGTGCTGCGAAGTTTCAAAAAGTGCTGCGAGATTTCAAAAAGTGGAGTGAGATTTTAAAAAGCGCTGTAAGATTTTTAAAAAGTACTACGAAGTTTGAAAAAAATGCTACAAAGTTTGGATTAGTGCCATGAAGTTTTGAAAAGCTAAAAAGTGCTGCGAGATTAGAAAAGTGTTACAAAGTTTCGAAAAACACTACGAGATTTTGAAAAATGCTGCGAGATTTCAAAAAGTGCTGCAAGGTTTCAAAAAGTGCTACAAAGTTTGGAAAAGGGCTGCGAGATTTGAAAAAGTGCTGTGAGATTTGAAAACTGTTGCAACGTTTTGAAAACCACTGCAAGATTTCGAAAAGTGCTGCGAAATTTCAAAAAGTGCAGCAAGATTTCAAAAATTGCTACAAAGTTTTGAAAAGTGCTGCAAGTTTTCAAAAAGTGCAGCAAGATTTCAAAAATTGCTACAAAGTTTTGAAAAGTGCTGCAAGTTTTCAAAAAGCTGTGAGATTTGAAAAGTGTTGCAAAGTTTCGGAAAGCGCTGTAAAGTTAAAAAAAAGCGCTGCGAGATTTGAAAAAAGTTTTGAAAAATGCTGCGAGATTTCAAAAAGCGCTGTGTGATTTGAAAACTGTTGCAATGTTTTGAAAACCACTACAAGATTTCGAAAAATGCTGCGAAATTTCAAAAAGTGCAGCAAGATTTCAAAAAGTGCTACAAAGTTTTGAAAAGTGCTACAAGTTTTCAAAAAGTGCTGCGAGTTTTCAAAAAGTGCTGTGAGATTTGAAAAGTGTTGCAAAGTTTCGGAAAGCGCTGCAAAGTTAAAAGAAAGTGCTGCGAGATTTGAAGAAAGTTTTGAAAAATGCTGCGAGATTTCAAAAAGCGCTGTGAGATTTTAAAAAGTGCTGCAAAGTTTTGAAAAGAGCTGCGAAGTTTCAAAAACTGTTGCAAGATTTCTAAAAGAGCTGTGAGATTTTGAAAAGTGCTGTGAGATTTCGAGAAGTGCTACGAAGTTTTGAAAAGTGTAGCAAAGTTTCAAAAAGCGCTGTGAGATTTAAAAAACGCTGAGAAATTTCAAAAAATGCTGCAAAGTTTTGGAAAGTGCTCAGTTAGGTAGGGCCCTTCCAAAGAGTCGCACCAAAGCTTTGTTGGCCAATAGAAATGCAGCATTTCATGACTCTCTTTCTATGAACCTAAAGTACTTTCTAGTGTAAAAATGTTGGGAAATATATATTATGGTCATTTTCTGATATGGAATTGCATCACAAACCACTGTTACATATGAGAAACCAAAATTTTCTCCCACCTAGAGGGGGTTAGCTGAATTACCTACTCTATGGCATCCTATTACATGGTCTTTCTTTGTCTATTATCTTTGACAATGTGCAATCAGACTATTGTGTCAAACAGACAAGAAAACTACTGCTTAGGACGTTGTTACATTACAGTTCAATCAATATTATAGATAATAAGATATGTACATATAGCAAGCTGGCAAGTTAAAAAGGTGTTCATCATAGACAGTACCTAGCTAAAGTTAGTAAACTTGCCTCACACACTGCGGACATCACAGCATGGCTGCTGCAAGTAGGAGAGGACACGAATCCAGAGTAGATTGTATTACTGTCAATCAAGTAGTTACCATGACTTTGTTTAGTAGAATACATTAGTCAGGAAGGCTGGCTGCCATTCTACTCCAAAAATATTATTTCTTCACATTAACTAAGTGGCGTATTATGTATCACGTCACTGCCACATATCATATCAGAAATCTATTTTTTAAATATTTTTATTGTATGCTTTAAACATACAATATGTAGTTTTTGGCTGCTAGGGGTCTCTCAATCAAAACAATAGCAAAACATGTACTGGGATGACGTCGGGATGTAGCGTGGGATCATGGGTTTTGTTGTCGTCGTCAATGACAACCTGCCAGTCTAGCGTCACTGACAAAGTAATGTATTGTTAAATATATTTTAACTTTATTCACGTTATGTTTGACGGTTACCTGGAACTTAGAACAACTATAGCAGTCAATAGTTATATGACGCCATTGACAGGTGACAAAATGAAACGTCCCGTGTCTTCGAATTACATGACAAATTTCTCTGAGTTTAAAAGTTGGTGGCAAAATTTGGGATAATGTAAGTACACAACTAAGAAATATATATAACATAGGTATAGTGATGTTTGCTTTTTTAATGCAAAGTACGTCTTTTGTTATTGTTTTGGAAAACTACATATTGAACATATAATGTATACCTTAATATCTCTATAAACATAAACTTGCATATATGCTTGAATGAATGCCTGAATGTACGCTTTAATGAGTGCCTCATTGTATGTCTCATTGACAATTATGTCTGAATGAATGCTTGAATGTACGTTTTAATGCTTATTATACTCTGTCTCCCCTTTTTTACTTTCTTTCTTTCTTTATTTCTTTTTTACTTTCTTTGTTTCTTTCTTTCTTTCTTTTCCTTTGCTCCCTCCCTCTTTCTCTCTTAAATGTCCCAGGGTACAGAGGAGATGCCCCTAATCCTAACCGTGTATTTTTGAGCCCTAAACACAAGCCTCGGCAGCATCCATTAGCTGTTAAGGAGCTGAAGCAGACACTTGATGCCAGCCGCCCAGCAGATAGCAACTACGTGGTTTAAGGATATTGACCACGCCCCCACACATAGCCCCTCCCCCACATCCCCAACCCAGCTTACATCATAGTGACATTCTGGACATTCTGACACACACCTAAACCCCAAAGCCAACTGACACCCACCCACCCAGGCTCTCACTACCTCCATAACTTCCAGTCGTCGACTGTAGGAGCCTCCATACCAACCCGTCTTACCCAGCTACACGCTGCACACATCTTCTGACCTGCCTGGATCAACCTACTGGTCCGCTGCTCCTACACACATTTAAACACACACATGTGCAGACACACACACACATTTAAGAACACACAAACATAATGACAACCATTTAAAAGCAAATATATACAGACACACACATGCAAACACATGTATACACCAGCCGCGGTCGGTGGATCTTAATTGGGGAGGACGGGCTCGTATTACGCTCGGAACCGGAGTGAATGGAATGGTGCGCAACGAACAAAACCAATTGTTTTTTTGTTTTGCACACATTCCATTCACTCCGGTTCTGAGCGTAATGCGAGCCCGTCCTCCCCAATTAAGATCCACCGACCGCGGCTGGTATACACACACACCCATGCAGACACAGACACACAAACACCTCATTCCTTTTTTAAGTTTTGTTTAAGAATTCATTGTTTTTTGTGTGTTTTTGACATTATTTTACATTTTACTATATTACCTGGTCATTTTGTAAAGCAAATAACCTCCATTGAGGTAGTACATTTGAGGAGTCTTTAGGCAAGAGAGGACGGCTGGCAGTACAAGAAATCTCCTTTCACCAGTTTAACCAGTTTCACCAGTTTCACCAGTTTAACCAGTTTAACCAGTTTCACCAGTTTAACCACAGCCTTGACAGCTTAAACCATTGAGGAGTGACTCATCCGATTGTCTGTGTCATGTGGTTGGGCGGGGTCATTGTGGTGTGGAATCTATGAAAGGAGACCAGGAAGTGACTCACTGAGTAATATAGAGGTACACGCCCGGATTCTTTGTCATAATCGACTCCTGAGGTTTCACATAAAGATGGCAAAATGTAAAGAGATCATTTTTGGGCTGGAATAGATAATACCACTGATGCTAAGTGTTTAATTCAGTAGAACTGAACACATTCAGATTTCTGGAATCTCCAGTCCTCGTTAACAACGCCAGTCCTCCTAAATCACCTCTAGTCTTCCTAAATCATCTCTAGTCTTCCTAAATCACCTCTAGTCTTCCTAAATCAACTCTAGTCTTCCTAAATCAACTCTAGTCCTCCTAAATCACCTCTAGTCTTCCTAAATCACCTCTAGTCTTCCTAAATCATCTCTAGTCTTCCTAAATCATCTCTAGTCTTCCTAAATCAACTCTAGTCCTCCTAAATCACCTCTAGTCTTCCTAAATCATCTCTAGTCTTCCTAAATCAACTCTAGTCTTCCTAAATCACCTCTAGTCTTCCTAAAGCATCTCTAGTCTTCCTAAATCACCTCTAGTCTTCCTAAATCATCTCTAGTCTTCCTAAATCAACTCTGGTCTTCCTAAATCAACTCTAGTCTTCCTAAATCACATCCAGTCCTCCTAAATCACCTCTAGTCCTCAGAACCCATCTCCCGTTATTCTAAATCATCTCCAGTCCTAAACTATCTCCAGTTTTCAAAATTAATCTCCAGTCCTTCTATATCAGCTCCAATCCTCCTAAATTATCTTTAATGTTTTCTAAAACATACCAGTCCTTCTAGACTTGATGAAAGTCATGAAAGAAAGCCAAAGAAATTAATAATAACAGCACAAACCTTTTTATGTACATATAACATCAGTTATCATTATAGCTCATCTATTTACCATTCATTTTGATTGCTTAAGCACTTTGCTACAACCAGATTTCAGTTTCTCAAAACAATTAACATGGTAAAAACGTATAAGCTGTTGACCAAAATAACTAATGCCATTTGCAAAATGAACATGAAATAAAATGTATCATTATTTGTTGTTCCTTTATGCTGCAGTATGTACTGCAAAATTAAGTAATACCTTAACATGGGCTCTATTCTTTTCCCCAAAATGACTCTACCATAGATTTACAATCCAAAACTTTTCCCTTAAGAGCAAGACCATCAATACAGATTTCCTTTATTTTACCCCTTTCCATTTTGTCCTTTAAATATTGATCATACTTAATAAACAGAAAATAAAATAATTTAAAACAAATGTCACATACAGTCGTATGCAAATGTTTAGGCACAACTTACAATTTCCATGAATTTAATTTATAAATATTTGGGTGTTTGGATCAGCAATTTCATTTTGATCTATCAAATAAATGAAGGAAACAGATATATTTTTGTGCATAGATTTGGGCACACTTGTCATTTTGTTGATTTGAATACCTGTAACTACCTAGCACTGATTAATTGGAACACACAATTGGTTTTTATGAGCTCATTAAGCCTTGAACTTCATAGACAGGTGCATCCAATCATGAGAAAATGTATTTAAGGTGGCCAATTGCAAGTTGTTGTTCTCTTTGACTCTGCTCTGAAGAATGGCAACATGGTGGCCTCAAAACAACTCTAAAATTACCTGAAAACAAAGATTATTCAACGTTATGGTTTATGGGAAGGCTAAAAAAGCTATCACAGAGATTTAAGCTGTCAGTGGCCAATGTGAGGAACACTTAATGAAGATATGGAAGACCACAGGCACAGTTTTTGTTAACGCCGTAAGTGGCAGGCCAAGTAGATTATCGGAGAGGCAAAAGCGAAGGTGAGAACGGTCAAAAACAGCACGAAGACCACCTCCAAAGGCCTACAACAACATGTTGCTGCAGTTGGTGTCACAATTCAGCGCATTTTGCACAAGGAGAAGCTGTACGGGAGAGTGACGTGGAAGAAGCCTTTTCTGCACACACGCCACAAACAGAGTTGCTTGAGGTATGCAAATGCACATTTGGACAAAACAGCTTAATCTGTGGACTGATAAAACAAAGAGGGAGTTATTTGGTCATAACAAGGGGCATTATGCGTGGCGGCAAAAGAACACAGCGTTCCAAGACAAACCCTTGCTACCCACAGTAAAATTTGGTGGAGGTTCCATCATGCTCTGGGGCTGTTTGGCTAGTGCCGGTACTGGGAATCTTGTTAAAGTTGAGGGATGCATGGATTCCACTTAATATCAGTAGATACTTGAGAATAATGTAGAGGAATCAGTGACAAAGTGGAAGTTACGCCAGGCTTGGGTATTTGAAAAAGACAACAACCCAAAACACTAATTCCAGAACAAGTACAATGTTCTGGAATGGCCATCCCAGTCCCCAGATCTGAATATCATTGAAAATATGTTGGGTGATATGACGCGGGCTGTCCATGCTCGGCAACCATCAAACCTAACTGAACTGGAGATGTTTTGCAAGGAGGAATGGTCCAAAATACCTTAATCCAGAATCCAGACACTGATTACAGGCTAGAGGCTGTTATTTCTGCTAAAGGAAGCTCAACTAAATATTGATGTGATATTTCTTTCTTTGATATTGCTCATCCAAACACACAATTATTTATAGATGAAAATCATTTATTCAAATTGTCAGGGGTGTCTAAACCTTTGCATACAACTGTATATTGTACATTACAGTACATTATTACTGAAACATTACAGTGTGGTATAGAATTGCAAATCTCTATGCTTAGCATTGATGCCACAGTGGATCTTGGGACATTGGGCTGGACAAAATACCCAACTTGTCTCCACAGGCCATGATTGACAATTGTGGCATGAATTTTATCAGAAATGTAAGCTTTTTTGTACTCATTTTTTAGCTACTTCACCCCCATGAATCTTAACCATCTTATTCTGGGGGCCTTTACCCCTCCTTTCTCCTTCTGTTCATTCTTGCTCACCCTCTTATTGGTTCATTTTTGCTCACCCTCTTATTGGTTCATTCTTGCTCACCCTCTTATTGGTCTATTCTTGCTCACCCTTTTATTGGTCCATTCTTGTTCAGCCTCTTATTGGTCCATGCTTACTGACCCTCTTATTGGTTAATTCTTGCTCACCTTCTTATTGGTCTATTCTTGCTCACCCTCTCATTAGTCCATTCCTGTACACGAGTAGAAGAGGTTTAAATTCAAGTGACAAGTTCATAACAACTGTGGTAGAATGTTTTAATTTAGTCAAACATGATTTACTGAATTTTTTCTTTCTTTTGTTTTTTGTTTACTCTTTTGCTAAAATTAACTTAGCATTTTCTTTGTGTGGGAAAGCAATGAAAATACTCCATACATGATCAAAAGGTGTATTCTGCAGTATTCTAACACCTCAGATAGACACATAAATCACACTATTCCCTACATAGTGGACTAATTCAGTGTAGTATATAAGGACCAGCTATGTTGGAAATATAATCTATACTGTGTTTTCAGATGACACTGATGACTTATTGTAACCCTACTTAAAATCCAGTGTATATCATATTCAAATCCTTGAAAGTTACTATTCCCAGATTAATATTACCAGTATGTATCTTCAAAGTGTAGTCTGTTCACTTTTACAATTGGGATTATGTAACACTTTGTGTTGTGAACCACTTTTTGTCATTTTATTTTAGATAACATCATAATAGTACATTTGGTTTTTAAACTGTTACTATTAGTGTTTTGTTTGTGACTTGAACTGTAATATATCATAAAAACTTTTAAGTAATCCAAATCTCTTTGTTTTTATCTTATGTTTATCCATGTTTTTTATTATTAAAAGACTGTTTATGGCAAATTGAAATTACTGTGATTTTATAACATTAATAATGACACATATTGTTTGACATTAATGATAGAATACTAAATACTACATTATATGTTTGCATCAGGTTTGGAAGAAAGGTTAACTTTACAAGAATCATACAGGAATTACTACAATTCACAAGCTATCAGGGTTTAGTATTTTTATATTCTGTTCTGGGAGGATCATGTCATTTTAAAATTGCATTTCAGTATCTGTCAGCCATCTGCATCAAATTGTTCTGCATGGCTGTCATCCCAGAAGGAAGCCTCTTCTATAGATGGTGCACAAGAAAGCCTGCATGCCCAAGAAGGCAGGCATGGTGGCCTAGTTATAGCACTGTGGCCTCACAGCAAGAAGGTTCTGGGTTCAAACCCGAGTCATCCCAGGTGTGGAGTTTGCATGTTCTCATTGTCTGTGTGGGTTTCCTCTGGGTGCTCTGGTTTTCCCCACCATCAAACAACTTGCAGGTTATAGGTTCTCCAGTCAGTGCCCCTGATGAAAGCACTGGCTTAGATCTGAAGTTGGTCCCCGGGCACTGTAAATGGCTGCCCACTGCTCCCTTGATGGATGGGTTAAATGTGTATGTGACAAATAAAGTACCTTTAAACAGTTTACTGTTTTACTGTTGCTGACTAAGAACATGGATTACTGGAACCATGTCCTGTGGTCAGATGAGACAAAGGTAAACTTATTTGGTTCAGATGGTGTCAAGCGTGTGTCGCGGCAACCAGGTGAGGATTACAAAGACAAGTGTGTCTTTCCTACAGTCTGGGCTAGGCCTGCTTGAGTGCTGCCGGCACTGGGGAGCTCCAGTTCATTGAGGGAACCATGAATGACAACATGTACTGTGACGTACTGAAGCAGAGCATGATCCCCTGCCTTCAGAGACTGGGCTGCAGGGCAGTATTCCAACACGACAATGACCCCAAACACACCTCCAAGATGACCACTGCCTTGCTAAAGAAGCTGAGGGAAAAGGTTATGGACTGGCCAAGCATGTCTCCAAACCTAATCCCTATTAAGCATCTGTGGGACATCCTCAAACAGAAGGTGGAGGAGGGTTTCTAACATTCACTATCTCTGTGATGTTGTCATGGAGGAGTGGACTCCAGTGGCAACCTGCGAAGCTCTGGTGAACTCCATTTCCAAGAGGGTTAAGGCAGTGCTGGAAAATAATGGTGACCACACAAAATATTGAATATTGCCCAATTTGAACATTTTCACTTAGGGGTGTACTCACTTTTGTTGCCAGCTGTATAGACCTTAATGGCTGTGTGTTTAGTTATTTTGAGGGGACAGCAAATTTCACTGTTATACAAGCTGTACACTCATTACTTTACATTGTGGCAGTGTCATTTCTTCAGTGTTGTCACATGAAAAATTATAATCATATATTTACAAAAATGTGAGGGGTGTACTCACTTTTGTGAGATACTGTATATATACATCTCCATTGCAGATAAATGCCATAACTTATACCTCGACAAAACCAGAACGTATATTTCATTAACATTAGACCACAGAAACATTTAATATTATGTAACTCCATTCAATCAGTTTTGAAAAGTAATAGCAGCGATACTATCACAGCTCATGGATCAGATGTTGTAAGTATATGGATCGTCTGTTCCATACCCCCCCATCCCCCACTTTAAAAAATCATCCCATGGCAATGGCACTCTATCAACTTTATCTAGTTTTGGAGATGCTCTGACCCAGTCGTCTAGCCATCACAATTTGGTCCTTGTCAAAGTAATGTTTTCCTGCTTCTAACATGTCAACTTTGAGGATAAAATGAAGAACCAGGAAAAGACAGCAATTGTGATACTAGGAAGAGAGCAGGGATTACAGTTCCAAATGGCAACCTATTTTCTATGTAGTGCACTACCTTTGAGCAAAACCATATAGGGAAAGAGGGAGCAATTGTCCTTTTCATGCTGTCTGGATAGGGTATGAACTCTAGACATAGAGATGACAGGTATAATTCACATCTACATTTAACCACATTTACATGTTTGCAAGAATAAACCAGAATGCAATTAAGCCAAATATGTAAATGCAAAAAAATTTTTACAATTTTCATAAAGTCAGATTTGAGAACTCCCAACAATTTTACTTATAAAAATTCTTATAAATATAATCCAAAAAGGGTTCTTCATTTCTCCTCATAGGAGAACCCTGTTGTGGTTCCTCGTTGCCATTCTGTTATTATCACATCTGCTTTGACTGCTTTTCTCATACCAATATCTTCGTTTGTATCCTCTCATGTACTCATACAGTTGCAATCAAAACTATTCAACACAACAAATGCATCAAGTGGTTTCCCTAAATCGAACTGAAAAATCTTGATGGCATTTCCAGTTGGCAAAAATTGGCTCCAATATGCTCAAAATAATATCAAGAAGCCATAGATGTGTTGGGATTCTGTTCTGTGTAGCAATAAAACAAAACTGGAACTTTTCAGCACTATGGATCGGCTGTATGTCTCGAGGAAGAAGAATGAAGCATATGCTGACAAGAACACTCTGCCCACAGTTAACGATGTTGATGGCTCTGTGATGATCTGGGGCTGCTTTGCGTCCTCTGACCCAGGAAATCTGCAGCGTGTGGAGGGCAAGATAGATTTATTGAAGTATCAGAAAATCCTAGGAGAAAATGTCATGCTGTCTGTGAGGAAGCTGAAGCTTGGGTGTCATTGGACCTTACAACAGGACAATGATCCCAAGCAAACCTCAAAGGCCACCAAGGTTTGGTTGTAGAAGAAGTCCTGGAAGATTCTACAGTGGTCATCAGAGTCACCTGACTTGAACCTGGTAGAAAATCTCTGGTGGGATTTCAAGGAAGGGATTGCTACACACAAACCCAAGAGTATTGCTAAACTGGAGGCCATTGCTCATGAGGAATGGACTAAGATTCCTCAGGAACGCTGCCAAAGGCTGGTGTCTGGCTATGCATCGTGTTTGTAGCAGGTCATCACAGTGAAAGGGTTCTCTACTACTACGCCTAACATGAAGGGGTTGAACAACTTAGAGACTATGGAAGTATTTTTCAGATGAATTTGCAGTTGAATTTGGGGAAAACACTTGTACTATTTGTTGTGTTGAGCTATTTAAATTGCTTTTGTTTGATTTGCTCATTGCAAACAGCTGAAAGTCTGTAGATTTGGACAAACCTAATTTCCAATGGGGATTGAATAATTCTGATTACAACTGTATCTCCTATTGTCTCCCCTTGTACTTATATCTCATTTCCCTTCCAATCTCTCCTCTCTCATATTCATATTTACCCCTTCTCTTTTCCTCCTCTTCTCTCTCATATTCATATTTACCCCTTCTCTTTTCCTCCTCTTCTCTCTCATATTCATATTTACCCCTTCTCTTTTCCTCCTCTTCTCTCTCATATTCATATTTACCCCTTCTCTTTTCCTCCTCTTCTCTCTCATATTCATCTTTACCCCTTCTCTTTTCCTCCTCTCCTCTCTCATATTCATATTTACCCCTTCTCTTTTCCTCTTCTTCTCTCTCATATTCATATTTACCCCTTCTCTTTTCCTCCTCTCTCATATTCATATTTACCCCTTCTCTTTTCCTCTCCTCTGTCATATTCATATTTACCCCTTCTCTTTTCCTCCTCTTCTCTCTCATATTCATATTTACCCTTTCTCTTTTCCTCCTCTTCTCTCTCATATTCATATTTACCCTTTCTCTTTTCCTCTTTCTCTCTCATATTCATATTTACCCCTTCTCTTTTCCTCCTCTCC
>JACXGM010035173.1:0-11759 GCA_016801145.1 Umbra pygmaea | reverse complement strand
CAGCTGATTAACGATCTACATACTAGGATAAGTGTAAATGAGCTGTGTGAGATTGTAATCAAATGTATACATTAAAATAGTTTGAGTATAACTAATATATACATAGCCTATAGGCCTATATACAGATCAGTCTCAGGTTGAAACTTGTAATTCTGGGAGTTAAGTTGCACAACTTAATGTATGCCTTGAGGTTGTTATTTTGCATTTTAGAATATGTTTTCTTTAAAAACCAATGTATGATGCCACTTAGTTGCAGTTAATATTTAGTTTTTTTTGAGAGATGATATTGTAAGCAATTTAGGCAATAAAAATGTTGTTTTTTCAGAAAATTAAACCAAAGTATTGTACATTATTGCCCTTCAATAAAACTAAGTATTTCTTAGCCGATTACTCGATTAATCGATGGAATGATCGATAGAATACTCGAATACTAAAATAATCGATAGCTGCAGCCCTAGTTGCAATAAACACTCAGTGACACATTCTCTCTCTTCACTATGTATTCTGGCTCACTATCGTCCATCTACTATCCAACCTACTCAACAACCCACAAAATGTAGACTATAAACATCTGAGTTGCATGTCTACTCCTCACCCCTGATTTTAGTTGCTACACCTGCGCATCCAACTTCCCTAAGTGCTAAATAATCACACTCATGTTTAATTTGGATGAAAGTGTGTACAGATCAATCTTAAGAAATGATTGAGTAACATAATACTGTCCATGAATTATATTTTTTCATTAGGGTTTTTTGCCTTTAAATGATTCAAGTTCAAAGTCTAAAGTATTTATTGTCACATCATCCAAACGATTCAGAATTGTTCATAACTTCGTAGGAACAGCTGAAGAGAGCCACTAAATGCGGGAGTGATGGAGAAAGGGATGAAATGCAGCAAATTGTTCTTTCCTTTAGTCAAAGTATTGGGTCAATGGATTTTCTATTGTAATATGACCTAGAGCTTGCATTGCATATTGAATTTGAATTTGTGCAAAATGTTGACGTGTGGAAACTTTGGTTTTGTTCTTTACACCACAACTGTTGTGTTGCCAATGTTAAGGAATAGCTCTTTGTAGGTCTAAATGATATGAGCATAGCCTATAACCGATGGTACAGTAGGTACAGATGATTTAGTTAATTTTGCCTGTATTTTGTATAACTGTTAGTACGTGTTGCTTGTTCTATTTATTGTTTTAAACTTAGGCTATCGCAGTGCACATCCATGGATGAACCAAGCAAAATACAATTGGTACGTTACACAAACATAGCCACATAAGTTGTTTTAACTGACCTTTGACGAAGTGATCCCTGCACACACAGGCATTTTACGATTCTGTTACTCCCGACCGTAGACGTAGGTTTGCAAGCCATTTTTTCTGGCGTTTTTCTGGCATTTTTCCCCCTTATGAACAACAACCTTTGGTACACGATAAACACTCCTTGTGGTTTATCGGTTTGATCGATTTGAGCAACCATAAACGACGCAAAACATAGGCATTTTCAGTTTGTTATAGTGCTTCCTAAATGTAGCAAATCACTTCATGCCCTCATCTGTATTCCGCGCCATGGTAACGCAGTGATGTGACGTCATATAAAAACAAGCTATTAGGGTCTTTTTTGTTCACGCTGAAGTAAATTTAAAATAAAAAAAATTTGGTTGGCCAATCGAGGCCCCTGCACACGTGGGGCCCCTAGGCTGCAGCCTACACAAGCCTGTGCATTAATCCACGTTTGCACAGCGCCATCCATTTTGTCACCAATGCTCCATATAACACCCACCACTCCAGTCTCTATACACTAATTGGCTGGCCTTCACTACACACCCGGTATCAAACACACTGGTATCATCTCATCTACAAGTGTCTCCTAGGCAAAACCCCACCTTACCTAAAATCATTAATCTCCAGAGCAACACCCTCTGTCAATCTGCGTTCCAGCAGGTTTATAACTCTGTTTACCACTAAAGCCTGCACCTCCTTTGGCCGCATCTCCTTCCAATTCTCTGCTGCTAATGATTGGAATTTTTTACAAAAATCCCTAAAGCTTGAATCCATTGTCCCACTAACCACCTTCAAAGCACTACTAACAGATCTACTGTCAGACCACTGCACATGTTAATCCCACCCAACCCTCCTATGCCGTTATGCACAATCTAATCCAGCATAGCTGTCTCTGTATATTTTGCACACTCCACCTCCCACAGTCCCGGTCGTTATGCCACTTAAAATAGTGTTACTTATGCACAGCTGCTTTGACCCAACTCACCACCCCCTGATCGGTTGAAAGCTCCGCCCCTCTCTTCACCTGAGTGTCCGGAACATATGGATTATAAAATCGATCATTGACCTTTGACCTAGGGTGCTCTGGTACCAAGTACACTAATGAGCATCCCTATGTTCGAACATGGTGTTCATTATAGGCAAGGCAAGTTTATTTATATAGCACATTTCATACACAATGGCAATTCAAGGTGCTTTACATAAACAGGAAAACATAAACAATTAAAACAGATAAAATTAAAGCAATTAAAGTAAAAGTGAAACAGTTAGAAAAATAGTACAGTTTAAGAAATAAAAGAGACTGAACGAACCATATAAAATATAGTGCGATCGGTTTGGACTTAGCACAGAGTTCATTCAGTAAAAGCGTAGCTAAATAGATGTGTTTTGAGTCTGGATTTAAAGGTGACTACTGTTGGAGCACATCTGATCTCCTCTTGGAGCTGGATCCATTATAGACAACCCATGACTAGCACAGAAGTCCAACAACGAACAACCACTCGGGTTTAGATCAGGGAGGTCGTAGGGTTGGGTATCATTTTGGATTTTAACGATTCCGATGCCGAACCGGTACTTTTAAAACTATTCCGAATCCTAAATGATTCATAAACCGATTCTTGAAAAACTGAAAAAATTAAAAAAATTTAAGAAAGGGTCTTATAGAGTTTTGTTATAGAAAATTATTTAAATTTAACAATATATTAATGTTTTAAATTACTTAAATATATAATAATTAAACCTAAGTCACCTAACAC
Organism: Umbra pygmaea; assembly: GCA_016801145.1. Taxonomy (NCBI): domain Eukaryota; kingdom Metazoa; phylum Chordata; class Actinopteri; order Esociformes; family Umbridae; genus Umbra; species Umbra pygmaea. Next base: position 8,726 of record JACXGM010035173.1, on the reverse strand, counting down.
ACAACTACAATAATTTAATAATAAATAACAGTTACACTATTAACCAGTAACAACAAAATAAATGTTGAGTTTGTATGCTAACTAAACCAGTTTCAAACTTTAGCAGTTCTTTTGCAGAAAAATGACCATATATGCCTTCTCTGGCAAGTGTCACACACCCACACCATCTTCGAGGACCTTCCGGTTCTCTCAGTCATCGGAATACTAGGATTTCATTAGTGTCAAGTTCAGGTTATATTGTTCAGCGGTAGTACCTTATATGTTATTGGTTAGAGGAGGTTAAGTGGACCTCTAGCCTTCTCTATGTTTCATTATAGACACCAGTGTTCCGTTACGCAGCTGTTGCCTATTGTAATTAAGAGAGGATGTTACCAGATCATTTGTGGCCTGTATTTTGTTGGTTAATCTGCTGGTGTACCTTGTCTTGTTCTCGATCTGGACATGTGTATGTTACATTGAGTATCTGATTAAAACCGCCATACCTGCGATTGCTTCCATTCGTTATTCATTGGGACTGAGCGTGACGTTCAGACGTTATCCCAAATGACGTTCTCAGGAAACTATTTTGAAAACATGATTTAAATTGTATGCCAACATATTTATGGTGTTTTTACGTTGAGCTGCCTGTTTTGTTATTAGGCTATATTCATCCTTCTATTACATTGCACCTGCATGTTTCATTTCGCCGGTTCATGCAAGAACATTCCACACATTCCATAGCATTCTAAATTATATATTAGCGTTCACGGTTAAGGTTAGTTATGTGGTTACCATTGATTGTATATGTTGTTACTGAGGTTAAAGGTTAGGATTAAGGTTAACGTTACTAAAAAAATCTTATAATATATTATAAAATAATATAATGTGCAACACGCTTGCATCGTGCTGGAACGTAGAAAAACACACAACGCATCAATCTGGATTTGAACTCGCAAACTCCGGGATGAAAGTTAGGAAAGTTTTTGGCATTTTAAAAGTAGCCTACATTTATGGTATCTAGCTAACGGTAGACTACAGAGAAAGTGTGATATTTTTACATCCGTTACGCAGCATCAGAGGGAAAATACTTCAGTCGACACATTAAGTGGAATCGAAATTAGGAACCGAAATTTGCTTTCTGATCCGGTCCGATTCCTCCCGGTTGCGTAGGAACCGGTTCCATAGTGGAACTGGGTTTCGGTACCCAACCCTACCTCCCACTCTACCAGGTATTGTAAGTGGCCGTTCCGCCATCTAGAGTCCAACAGGACACAGACCGCGTATGCCGCCTCCCCATTGATGGACAGCAGAGCGGGAGGAGCCCCACCATGCAGGTTATCATCCAGGAGAGCCCAGACCGGCGGCCTGAGGAGGGAGACATGTAAAGAAGGTGATATTTTCATGTGAGAGGGAAGCTGAAGAGTGTAAGTGACAATGTTCACTCTGTGCAGAATGGGGAAGGGACCCAGGAAACAAGGGGATAGTTTCCTACATGGGGATTGTATAGTCATGTCCCGAGTCGACACCCAGACCCTGTCTCCTGGTTGGAAAGAGGGCGCGACACTATGGCGCCAATCTGCCTGCATCTGGTAGCATCTCACAGTCTGTTGGAGGCACGTATGGGCAGCAGACCATAACCTCTCTGCCTGTCGGAACCACTCATCCACAGCGGGGATCTGAGAGGTATCAGGGTGTCATGGTGCCAAGCGCATTGAAACCCAAAAACACATTGGAAAGGTTTTGGGCATACTTGGCCCACGGCAGGACATCCGCCCGCTCCCCATGCCGGGGAGCATCCATCCGATCTCCTTGTTTGTCCTCTCTACCTGACTTTTGGATTGAGGGTGATACCCAGATGTAAGGCTGATGGTCACCCCCAACCTGGCCATGAAGGACTTCCATACCTGGGAGGTGAACTGGGGACCCCGGTCCATGACAATGTCCTCAGCCAGGCCGTAGATCCTGAAAACAAATGTGAACAAGTCTTCTACAGTCTGCATAGCTGATGGTAGCCCAGGTAACGGAATGTGTCGACATGATTTAAAGAACCTATTAACAGCCACTAGCACTGTAGTGTACCCTTTGGAAACAGGTAGATTGGTGGTGAAATCTACCTATAAATGTGACCACAGTCTTTGTGGGATGGGTAGAGGTTGAAGCTTACCAAACGGAAGGTTACTATGGCTGGTACTCTGTGCGCATGTAGAGCAGGAGGTGATATATCGACGCACATATCAGTCACCATACTAAATGACCTTATGAAGCACCGGTAGTAATTGGAAAAACCTAGAACACTCTGGACATCCTTCACAGTGGTAGAAACAGGCCAGGACCTCACCGCCTCCACCTTGTCAACCTCCATTTTGATTCCCTTATCAGTGAAGGTATATCCCAGGAAAGAGACAGAGGGTTGATGGAATTGACATTCCTCTGCCTTCGCGTATAGGTGATGACGTAACAGCCGGTTCAGAACCTCTCGGACCTGCAGAACATGTAGAGCATATGTGGGCGAAAAGATCAGAATGTCATCTATATACAGTATAGTAGTACTGAATAGCATAGCAGGTCCCTAAATATTTCATTTATGAATGGCTGGAACACAGAAGGGGCATTAGACAGACCGTATGGCATAACCAGGAATTCATAACGTCCAGACGTCGTGCTGAAGGCCGTCTTCCATTCGTCCCCCACCTTTGTGTATCAAAGGCAAGGGGTATCGATATTTTACTATGACTAGCAGCGGAATACGTAAAAAACTACATCCAATGTTAACACATTCCTGGGATAGAGCCAGACCAGAGACAGTAAGTCCTACCTTAGGGCTGGAGAGAGGTGGTCTACCTTGCTGGCATGGGGTACCATGGATGGTAGGGCATTGCGCCAAGAGATGCCCTTCTTCCCCACAATACAAACACAGCCCAAGTCAGATGACCCGGCTCCTCTCTGCAATAGTTAGATGGGTGGTGTCCATCTCCATTGGTTCCTTTCTATAGGGGCTCACTGGAGTTACTGACGTATGACCCGTAGGCCTCTTTCTGGCACGTAACAGGCGATTCAATTTGGTTGCCATGGTTATAAGTTGGTCCAGAGTTGCCTGGTCATCACGACAGGTCAACACCAGCTTCACCTCCTCTCGTAGACCCTCCCTGTCACGGTATTCCATTGCGTAGTGGAGGAAACGAGACAGTGCGAAGGGTTTGCAATAATCCAAGACGTTTATTTAAAGTACTCAAAACAAAACTGCCATGTGGGGCAAAACAAACACTATCGTTACGAAGACACTGGAACACAGGAACACGCAACAGGAGACATTAATCGACAGGGTACACATGGAAACATGAGGGCAAAATACTAAATCAAACGAAGGCTAACACGACACACCTGGGAACACTAATCAACAAGAACAGGGATCTATTGGATAAAGGACACCAAATCATGACGTAACTAAAAGACCAACCTAATAAAGCAATACTCAAAACCAACACAAGGGGGAACCAACAAACAATACATTAGGGAGCAAACCAGAGACATGGAACACAGAGGGCAGCAACTAAACACAAAATATACAGTCCATCTAGGGCTGGAAGTTACAGTACCCCCTCCCTAAGCCCACCACACTGGGGTGGGCAAGAGAAGGGGCCCGGGGTCAGGAGGAACAGAGGGCGGCCAGGGGCAAGGCAGTGCGGCCAGGGGCAAGGCAGGTCAGGTGGCGGCCAGGGGCAAGGCAGGTCAGGTGGCGGCCCGGGGAAAGATAGTTCAGGTGGCGGCCCGGGGAAAGGTAGTGCAGGAAGAGGCCCGGGGAAAGGCAGTGCAGGTGGCGGCCCGGGGAACGGCAGTGCAGGTGGCGGCCCGGGGAAAGGCAGTGTAGGTGGCGGACCGGGGAAAGGCAGTTCAGGTGGCGGACCAGGGAAAGGCAGTTCAGGTGGCGGCCCGGGGAAAGGCAGTTCATTAGGCCCTGGTGGCAGGGCGTCTGGGAGCCCTGGCGGTATAGAGTCTGGGAGGTCCGGCGGTGGCGTCAACGACGGGGGTCCGGACGGGGGTCCGAACGTCAGCGACGGGGGTCTGGACATCAGCGGCGTCGGCGACGGGGGTCCGGACGTCAGCGGTGTTGGCGACGGGGGTCCGGAGGTCAGCGGCGACGGGGGTCCGGAGGTCAGCGGCGTCGGCGACGGGGGTCCGGAGATCAGCGGCGGCTGAGACGGGGGTCCGGAGATCAGCGACGGCTGAGACGGGGGTCCGGAGATCAGCGACGGCTGAGACGGGGGTCCGGAGATCAGCGACGGCTGAGACGGGGGTCCGGAGATCAGCGACGGCTGAGCTGGGGGTCCGGACTCCTCCCAGGAGGCTTCGTCGCTGAACCTTGGCGGTGGAGGAAGAAGCAGGGCCTCCAGGTCCGTGGCCAACAGGAACTCAGGCGTGGGTGACGCTGAGCCGGCGGCCGGAGGCTCTGGCGGGGAATGATTTAGGCAGACTGCCGCAGAAGGCTGTTTGCAGACTGCTGGAGGCTGTGGCAGTGGGCAGAGCAGGTCCTCCCGGACCTCCTCCTGGAGAGGGCTGCCACAGAGGGGTTCGGAGTCCCCTCCCCACCCCACACAGCCCCCCAAAAAGAAATTATTGGGGGGATTGTCAACCTCCACGGGACAGGAAACCCTAGGGATGGGGACTGGGGCTCTAATCGGCCCTAGACGGGGCATAGGGTCCCTAATGTGGGCGAGAAGGGGAGGCCTAAGGGCAGGAACAGAAAGCCTAGGGGCAATAACTGGTGCCCTAGGGGCAACTACTGGGAGCCTAGGGGCAGTTACTGAAGCCCTAGGGGCAGGAACGGGAAGCCTAGGGGCAGGAACGGGGAGCCTAGGGGCTGAAACTAAAGCCCTAGGAGCAGGTACTGGTGTAGCACCGGGGAAGCTAGTGTGCTCGCTAGGGGTTCTAGCCTGGAAGCTCTCGGGGCTGTGAGTCAGACGGGGGTCCTAATCTGGGAACACCTGCCCTGAACCTGACCCAGTGGAGAGCTAATTGAGCTAGCCTTAAGAAACGAGAGTGGTGTGTTAGCCTGAAAGCTAGCCTATGTCTATGCTATGAGTGCTAGCCTGGGGGGTGATGGAGGTGGTCTGAGAGCTACGGGGGTTTGTTGGAAGGCTAGGGGTTCTAACAACCAGACGGGGGGCCCTAGCAAGCGTGCCCACACCCTGGACCTGTGAGTTAGTGTAATCCCAGTCCTCCTCTTCTTCCTCTCACAACCACAACTCCTCTTCAGCTCCGTTAGCATAGCCATAGCCCTTACCCGCCACACGCTGGGGGTGTCCCGCCGGGAGGGTAAAGAGCACCAGGTCCTCCAAGCAGAAAGGGGGGAAGCGGGCTCCAGAGGCAGAGGCCATCAACCGGTCCATATGAGCACCTAGCTCCATGGCTCTTGCCTCGATCTCCTCCTCCATATGGCTGGCAGCACCCTTTCTCCTTCGCGGTCTCTTTTGTTTAAGGTCGATTAATCTGTCACAGTATTCCATTGCGTAGTGGAGGAAACGAGACAGGCGCGAAGGGTTTGCAATAATTAATTACGTTATTTAAACGTAACTGAAAGACCAACATAATAAAGCAATACTCGAAACAAACACAAGGGGGAACCAAAACACAATACATTAGGGAGCAAACCAGAGACATGGAACACAGAGGGCAGCAACTAAACACAAAATATACAGTCCATCTAGGGCTGGAGGTTACACTCCCGGAATAATGACAGCATTCCAACCTCATTCCAACCTGATATCATGCATAACTTATTTGATGGTATTATAAGCCCTTTACCAAAAAGTGGCCCATTTTTGCTGACTTCACCCTACGTTTCCCTACAATCCCTGAAGTGCGTAATATGAAATATAATCCCTATGAAAGTCCAATAATGCCTCTGAAGGAGGCTCTCCTCCTAATACTCAGGGGATGCGGAGCGCAGGACATGACCAGTAGCAGGGGCGGTTCTGACATGAGCACAACAGTTTATATTTATAATTTCCATGGCAGAATCCTAGCACTAGCAGGGAAATTGTAGAACATGTTGAAACCAAAGAAATTAAATCTATAGAAGCCTTATTTAACTGTTTAGCTTGGTCATTCGATTAGTACACAAAAAATGGCGACTGTCGTTAGTTGTCACGGTAACAACACGCAAATCTGTTTAATGGAAGTAGGCTGCTAGATCTTTGCAATGCAATGGTACACGTAAAAATGGCTGCCGCTCTGACCATTCTGTTACATTTATTTGCATTGGAATGGCACTTCTAATCATTCAATTTCTATGGTTGAAACACTATTGGTCTTTACTTTGTATCAAACCATCATATATGTTCCACTCCTGCTAATGTGTATGTATTACTTAAATATCAAGTCATTGTAGTGGTAATGTGCACTTATGGGTAAGAGACTCGTGACTTGACAAGGACTCTTGGTCAGACATTACAGACACAACTCAAAGACTCCAGACTTCAGTCAGACTCCTATGAATTAACTTGTGAACAACTCTGGTAAATTAATATGTGGTCTGTGATTGTAATTTGATGGACATCTAGATTGAATTCAAGATAGACACAATGCATTCAGATTATGATTAACTCTGTTGGATGTGAAATGTGCTGTTACCATTGGACAACCAATCAGTCTTGTTATGCTGTAAATGAATTGTGACCACTTTAAGTCATTGTTATCACCATTTAATTATGTGTGTGTCTGTACATACACATTTTTGCTAGCAATTGCATGCTCAGCTTGGTTTGCTGGTGAGTTAACCATGGGTTGGATTGTCAGCTCTTCAGATCTAATAAAGATCACTGTTGGCAAGGACAAATATGGGAACCTAATGATTATTAAAAAGATAAAGTGAATGTGAAAACAAACCACCTCTATCAAATCTTTTGATACGTATGCAATTTAACCCGTCATAGAAGCAAACTCTTTGATACTTTAGAAATGTATGGCAATAAAGACGGATATACAAGAAGCAGTGTTGTTATTGGGATGAGCAAGATGCAATACCCTGTTCTCAGTCACACCCAGTATATTGGCATGTGCACAGGTTTGTTTAATGCTGTTACAGTGTGGTACTGTGTGGAACTGTGTGGTACTGTAGCAAAAATATCAAAATAGAGACAAAATCATGTTCAACACACTAACAGTAGCTTTTACAGTAATTAAGAGACATTGTTTTGGACAAAAGATATGGGCATTTGTTTTTAAGAAGTATACAGAATAAACTTGAAACAAAAAGATCTAGACAAGGGCGTAGGTGCAGTGGTTGACAAAGTGTTAGAAGCTGGAAATAATATTATTTAGTTTAAAATATTAAATGTGTTCTCCATCAATTTCAAACTCACACCTACTGAATGCTTTTGAATTTAGGGCAGCCAATATACCTCGTCTGTAACGTCCAGCCCTAGGTTAGGCTGTTTATGTTCCTTTTATGTCAGTGATGTCTCCTGTGTTCTGTCTTACGTCCTCAGTGTATTCAGTATATATATACAGTGGTTTAGTTATGTTCCTTTTAGTGCTCCCTAATGTATTGTGGTCTATTGGTTCCCCCTGGTGTCCCTTCCGTGTCTCACAGGTGCAGGTCTGATGTCATCAGTGTGGGACGGTGTTGACATGGTGATTAGCACGGGTGTACCCCATTGTACCTGATTTGCTTTAGTATTTAGCCCTTGTGTTTCCTCCTTGTCCTTGTTCGTCAATGTCTACCGTTACGTGTTCCTGTTTGCTATATTTCATTCCGTTTCGCCCCTCGTGGCAGTATTTCATTTCATTTAATAAAGTTCTCTTGGTTTATTGCAAAACCTTCGCGTCTGTCTCACTCCTTATACAGTGGAACCGTGACATCGTGTTAGCCAGGTTCGAAAAACAAACTCAATGTTTCATTTCCCATTGTGTGATTGCACTGCGGAACTCAAATAGTCCGTTGTACTGTACATTAGAAAGTCCTGTGTAACCAGTATGACAAGAAAATTATACAATAATCAAATAATAATCAAGATAGGCCAATGACTCAGAAGATTTAGTTCGCTCTAGGAGACACAGGTATTGAACAACCAACCCAAACAAGACTCAATTCAATGGTTAAGGTTAAATGGGCAAGGAAAGCATACCCTATGTTTAATACAAAATGTACAAAAATATACATAAGACAATACAATAATGTAAATCTTAATAGCAATCTCCTTCTCCTTATTTAATTATAATTTAGAGCACACCTGTTAGTGAATATTATTTATTTTTGGTTTTCTATTCTTATTTAAATTATTCTTATATTTTCTAATTTATGTTTAGTGTAAATAAGGCACTCATTATTTTTAAACTTACTTTTAAATTCTTAATTGAACCCGAAGTTTCCCTCATAAATCCTATTTTATAGTGCCTTTGGATAAACAGGTGGCCACTTCACTTTAGCTACTTTTACCAGAAAATGTTAGCAACAAAAAATAAACATTTACAATAAACATTTCAGGCATAGATTCACAAGATACACACCAGAATATAAATCTATTTAAACAAACTGTAATACTCTGAATTTCTTCTTTGGCTCTCAGCGGAGGCGGTCGCATTTTTCTCCCTCTCCCTTCCCTTATCTCCCCTGCTTGCTAAAGTGTTGATCTCTTCAACTGTCTCGTCCTTGTCCTGTACTCAGAGCCTCTCACAGCTTTGCTCTCCAAACTGAGGAAATTATGGATTTGATCAACTGGTCTCTAAGCGCAATTGACACCATATTC
>JACXGM010035172.1:0-11645 GCA_016801145.1 Umbra pygmaea | reverse complement strand
AGTTCTGATACCAAATAAAGTCAATTTCCTAAATAGGCCTGTATCCATTGCGAACATATTTTATTATAGTTATAAAATGTCCATAAAATCATTGTTGTAGTGGCGGCGACTAGCGGCTTGAGCTCAAACAACGCTAAGAGAGAGCTACGAATGGTCCAGACCAACCTTACGAAAGTGTGACTTACAGAAGATATACTTATCGTACGAACGTTTCGGGAACCGTGCCATGAGGTTAAGAGAGAGGTTAAGGAATAGGTTAAGAACAACTTAGCGATAAGAACGTTTTGGGGAACCGGGCCCAAATGCTTATATTTCTAGAATTTTTTTTCTTTAAGTAACATCTTTTAGAAGATCTGAAAACTAAGCCATATTCTCATTGTTGAAAGGGGTGAAATGTTTATATTTGCTGTTGTTTTTTTCATTGCATTTTAAATAAAAACACAATAAAGAATGTAGGCATACTCTACATAAATTATTTTCGAAGAATTTCGTCAAGTATAAATTAAAGTTTGAGAAATATTGTTATTATTGCTGAAGATTCTGGTTTATTCATGTCATAGTGGGCAAAGTCACTGCTTCCCAGCACAATTACGTCACAATGACCAGGGTTTGATCCTCTTCACAGCATTTCCAAGTTGCCCGGAGCCCTAGCATGGCGGTGGTGCAAATTGGTACTGCCCTGAGTAGGGGCTGAACAAATCCTCAAGCATAGTGTTTCCCAAACCTTTTAGAGTCCTGTATTCCCTTAGACATTTAACATCCAGCAGCGTAGCCCCTCCACCATGTTCAGTGTACAGAGCTCATCTTTAAATCTATTTCTGATCACAATTTCTGTCTGTATTTAGTTTTTTATGCTAGTGAGGGTGACGCCCCCTTCTCACATAAATATGTGGTCACAATCGGCATCTTAACAGCATGAGTTACCACTGCAGAATACTCTGCGTTCTGCCTTATCCAGAAATCTTACAGTGGCTTCTGGTTAAATACATTTTTTATAGAACCACCCTTTGGAATTTCAATGAGGCTCTCTAGGTAAGACGTCAGTAAGTTGGTACCTGCAGGCAGAGCAGAAAAAAGGTGATGAATCCAGTTGTCTCCATTCTCCATCTTAGGGAAGTACCTCCCCCATTGTGCAGCCAGGTTACTTGAGGTCCATGATACATTTGAAAGGCCTGCCACGTCGGTTGAATTCCACACACTGCGCAGAGTAATAGTTAGGCCTAATCTGTCCAATAATATGATAATTCTTTTCAAAAACGTCAAAAATTTGGGTGGTAATAATATAAGTTTATATGTATACGGTAAGTCGCTATTTGTGATCCGTATATCGTTGTTCTTGCTTTCTGAACATTATTGTACTTGTAGCATTACATACTTGTCCTCAGTTTGTATAATTTGATTAGCCTATTGAATGTCTTTTCTCACATACTCAATAAAAACAAATAAGTATAGTTTATCTGCTTGGATGTCAATTATTTGATATTTGACATTGTGCTGTTAATTATCCAGACACTAGTTTGTGAATATTTTTGCCAGTGAGACTGGGCTATTCAGAAAAGAAAACATTACTTAAACATATCGGCCAGTTTGAATATTGAAATACACATTTTTTTATGCATACCCAGTAACGTCAGCGCTGGTACCCCATTTTGGGAATAGCTGCTCCAGCATACCTTGCCACGTCACTGTCCTGTGACTGCTTGTATGCAGATTATTTGCCTGTTGAGTTCAATAGTGGAAGGTATGGTTGGTGAATGTGTAATACTTCCATGCATGAGCTGACTAAAGGCTTAATGTTGAACAAGCGGTGTGATGAGAATCAAATGGCCTGGTGACATAGTAACAAACAGGACATAGTAACAAACAGGACATAGTAACAAACAGGACATAGTAACAAACAGGACATAGACACATACAGGACATAGTAACAAACAGCACGTAGTAACAAACGGGACATAGTAACAAACAGGACATAGACACATACAGGACATAGTAACAAACAGGACACAGTAACAAACAGGACATAGAAACATACAGGACATAGTAACAAACAGCACGTAGTAACAAACAGGACATAGTAACAAAAAGCACGTAGTAACAAACAGGACATAGTAACAAACAGGACATAGACACATACATGACGTAGTAACAAACAGCACATAGTAACAAACAGGACATAGTAACAAACAGGACATAGACACATACAGGACGTAGTAACAAACAGCACGTAGTAACAAACAGGACATAATAACAAACAGGACATAATAACAAACAGCACATAGTAACAAACAGGACATAGTAACAAACAGCAAGTAGTAACAAACAGGACATAGTAACAAACAGGACATAGACACATACAGGACGTAGTAACAAACAGCCCGTAGTAACAAACAGGACATAGTAACAAACAGGACATAGACACATACAAGACATAGTAACAAACAGGACATAGACACATACAAGACATAGTAACAAACAGGACATAGTTACAAACAGGACATAGTTACAAACAGGACATAGTAACAAACAGGACATAGTAACAAACAGGACATAGACACATACAAGACATAGTAACAAACAGGACATAGTTACAAACAGGACATAGTTACAAACAGGACATAGTTACAAACAGGACATAGTTACAAACATGTCATAGTAACAAACAGGACATAGTAACCAACAGGACATAGTATCCAACAGGACATAGTAACCAACAGGACATAAGTATTAATAAAGGGTATTTGCACATGACAGGGTGGTTCAGGATTGGTCGGGATACATCTTCTCTCCATTACAGCTGCATCCTTTGGCTGAGGCAAAATCAATTTCAATTAGAACAAATAGACAGGTTCCCAACCTCCAACAGAACATTACAACTGGCAGTAGAGCCCCCGAACAGAAACATATTACTGGTCACAATTCAAAGCAGAGGATTCAGCTGGGTGTCAGAGACACAGCTGTTGTGAAAAATATCTGGGACAGTGTGTGTGTGTGATAAAACTTGATTGAAGGACATCTGTTCCAACAAATAGGCCATATTATTGCCTGAATTACCTTCGTAGGACATCGTGCATAGCTGGGTAAAAGAACACGAAACAGAGAATGCAGGAAAGAGAATGCTAAACCCCCCCCCATTATTTATTTATTTTTCCCCAAGGGAGCAAACCGCGCCTGATAACTCTGCTTTACCATTAAACCCGAAGAGACAACCGACTTCACGTGCATTCATGCAATGTCTACGTCAATAATTTTGTGTATGTGTATCTAATGTATTCATGGAACTACAATATGAGTGTTGTTCATCTCAGTCGGCCGATAGCTATTCTTCCATGGACTCTGACAGCTGAAGTGACCACATGTTAAACATGTCACATCCATGTCAATGCATCTACCTGACAGCTTATTACCTGACCTTCAGGGTGGCTGATCTCTGACCTGAACTCTGATCTCAAAAGAGAGGGTTCGCTGTGTCTCCTCCCTGATGCGTACCACTGCATGTTGCACGTGGACCCCCCCGGCTCACCATCCTCTTCATTAATAAACTAGTATTCTGCCTGGAAGAGTGATCAAGCCTGAAAGACAAAGGCATTATGTAACTCCATGCATGGAATACTAAATTGGAGGATGCGCCTTAGGATTTTGATGAGTGGGAGTGTTGGCTGAAAATAGCCAGGATTATTATGGGGTGGGATTCATGCTGGGTGTGCCGTATCCAACGACGACATGGAGTGGGAGGCAATGTCTGCAAAAAATTCCACAAGAAATCAAGCTACAGCAGGAGGAGTTTCCAAGAAATGCTCAGGACATTCTACCAAAATAGTTTAGTCTCCAGTTATCATCCCAATGTATGACTACACTGTGCTCATGTTGTTAACACATACAAATAAATATGTCGTATTAAATATAAAAAATCAAGACCTTAGGTTGCTTTGAAGCATTTGGCGCCATTAAAATGCTTGTGTAAACGCTCCGGTATTTTGATAGTCTTTGAATATGCCACCATTAGGCCTAAACATTTTACTATGAATGATATGCAATACAGTACGTTTGCAAACCAAACCAGTAAAAGGCTCAAATATTTTACTAGACTATCAACTAAACACTGTTCACCGGCAAAATAGTCATTATTGTACATGTTGACAAAGGTGATTACTATCCCAGGCTACGCATCAACAGTTGACAGGAGCAGATGCCTGCGGCATCTAAAAGACCGATGGCATAAGACAATGTCAAACAGCCACTGACGATGCAAATATGCTCCAAATTAAATGGAGATCTCTCTTACAACAGTGTGTATATATATTCGGCGGATATCAAAGTCAAATGAGAGAGGCAGTTGCCTCGTGAACTGGAGGGGCTTTTGAAACCATACGGCTCGTGTGATGCAAACAGAAATAAGTAGCTTTCTAACAGAATGAGGGCAAGGCATCCCCCCCACACCCACCCTCCGTTTCAAATCTTGTGCATGCTTTTTGATATGTAAATGGAGAGGTTACAGCACGGCTCATTGTCATCGCTTTGTCTCTGGATTTCAATGAGCTCTCCTCTTTGTATTAACGGAGGAAGGGATGAAAGGAACGAGGGATAAAAAGAACGGGGGAGGGATGAAAAGGGAGTGGGAGGAAGAGAAGAGAGAGAGAGATCCAGCAAGCCAAGGCTGTTGTGTCTCCAACGTGGTGGAGCCGCTGCATTGCACCAAAAACCAAGGGGAGAGAGAGCACATGGGGGCGAGTGAGGGGGGGAAGGACGGAAGATAAAGACGGAGAGAAAGAGAGATGGGAAGAATGTGAAGTGAAGAGAGAAAAGAGAGAAAAGATTCACCCTCCACCTGGCTTTAGCTGACTCCATTGGCGAAGGTAACGAGTTCATGGTTCAAGCCTGAATTTGAAATATTTCATTTTCCCATCCACCTCACAATAACATCCTGAAACTACAGATAACATAAATACCGCTCCATTATTCATATCACCCAATCAACAGATGAACTAGACAGCCAGCCGCCAAAATACTGTGTTACCACCGTTGCTTCCACAAATCCGTTCAGTTTGAGCAACGTGAAACACACAGATGAAACACTTTTGTGTCGGAGGATAATTGGGATTTAGTGACGGAAAAAGCCGGTTGGGGTGAAAATGATGATGGAGAACGGGCGTTTGTTTGAGTGTTAGGAGAAAGTGTTAAGATTGATCACATTCTCCTCAGGGTACCTGCTGGAAACAAATAGCAAGCAAATAGAATAAACAATGTTCCCTAAAAGAATACCGTATATAGAATATCAAGTCATATAGCCGCTGATAATGACTTAAGTAAGTCATTAAGTAAGGAGTGTATGTGAAGGGCCAAGTGAGTGTAGTAAAGGTCAATGTTTGATCGGACAGGGAGGATCAAGATGAAACTAATCTAAAAGTATCCAATGTTTTTGTTTTCCATATGTAAGCAGATATTTTATGGTCTGTCCCCAGGTGCTCATTGGCCTGTCTTCAGACAGAGTTGGGAGGGCTGCGTGCCACACTGCTGGCCAGCAGATTATGGATGTCGTAGAGGAGGGGCCAAGTCCTCATCTCCCATCATGCTTTGCAAGCAAGCTGATAAGCTGCAGAATTTAAAAGATTGTACAGAGAGACAGAACGGTGATCATCCTCACAGTGGCAGACCATGAGTAACAAAACCTGCACAGGACTGCCAGAGTTACACCAGGAACGCACACTCCCTCCATCAGTGCTCAGACTGTCCGCAGTAGGCTGAGAGAGGCTGGACTGAGAGCCTGTATATCTGTTTTAAGGCAGGTCCTCACCTGTATATCAGTTCTAAGGCAGGTCCTCACCCGACATCACCTGCAACAACGTTGCCTATGGGCACAAATCCACATTTGCTGGACCAGACAGGATTGGCTAAAAGTGCCCTTCACTGATGAGTCGCGGTTTTGTCTCACCGGGAGTGATGGTCAGACTCGTGTTTTAATGTTGAAAGAATGAGCATTACACCATATCCTGTACTCTGGAGTAGACATAGGTGATATGGCCTAAAAGTAATATCTCAATATAATATCTGGAGTCAGACGATTTACAATATACATCTCGATATATCTGTGTTTCTTTAAACAAGCATATGTCCATATATACTCTCATTTTCTCAATTGTGCTGCTAGGCATATTTCGTCTAGTCCTGGAAGAAATTAGACTATGGATAGTACACACTGTAGTGTGTGTTTTTTTTACATACTATGTCATGCATTTTTGATTTATGAAGCAATTCGTGTGAGAAGTTACAGTACTGAAGTCACTGGAGTGAAATTTTTTCTCAAACAAATTTTTCATGTTTGTACAAACAGAGACATACACTATATGGCCAGAAGTATTCGGATACCCCTACTAATTATTAAGTTCATCTGTTTCAGCCACACTTTTGCTCACTGATAAACACAAAATCCAGCAGATAGCAAAGGCATCTCAATAGACCAGTGGTGACACTACAGTGGGTGGTAATGAACAGCTCAATGACAATAAATGTGAACCTGTCATTGGATGAAAACTTTGCCACAAGTCAGTGTAAAGCACAATGCCACTGAAGCAGTGGAAAGTTAATATCATTCCGTGTAAATGTAGCTGACTTTCTCTTACTTGAACTGATATTTACAATGGTAATGCTAATTCCTTGAATAATCCTGACTTTATATTAATGCAATACCTTGAGTGAGAATGTGGCCACGGTACAAACTGTGAAACCGTTACATCTCTACATCTCTTTACACATTAAGTTTGCTGAAAATAACAGCAGTTCAATATGAGAGGACATTTCTTTTTAGTTTATATACTGTATATACTACATTTGAGTAGTAAATAATATTTTTCTAAATAATGTGATTACTAACAGAAAGGTGAAATTTGTTAATGACAAAGCAAAAGAGGTCACATAAGTTCATTAAGTCTCTCATCAAAACACGTGAAAATATACAGTATTTACAGTATATGATATGTTGCAACATGTCTAATGGGAAATGTTCTAGAAAATGGAGTGTAGACCCTGTGTTTGTGTAACAATCACTTCACCACCAATTGTCTCATTAAAATCCCCAATGAATTGTCCAAACACATTCAATCCCTCCTTTCTACAACCCAAAACCGACTGAAGTACGCTACAACCGCAGCAGGTAGGTCACAAAGGCACGTGGCAGTCATTGGCTGCCCCCAAAATGGCACCATATTCCCTATATAGCGCACTAGCCTATACTGAAGCCCTACACAGAATAGTGGGAATGAGCTGTTTTGGAATACAGCTACTGGCACTAATGGTAATTACATGGTAGGGTTGAAAATAGAAGCATATTTCTCCTCTCTCACCTGCTTCCATCCTTACTCTCCTCCTATTGGTCCAATGAAAGCAGAATAGGATATTGTCCAATGAAAGCAGAATAGGATATTGGCATCCCTGAGGGAGAGGAGAGCTGGTTGAAGTAATTTCTGAAAAGTGCAGGAGACCCATCTCCTCGTGCTGTTTATAATACCCTGCGAATGGCAGAACCTAGCGTCGCCACGTCAGGGCCCATGCTGGAACATGGCTACTCCGTCTTGAATTCTAGTCAACTCAGGAAGCACACTAAAGTTAATTACATATGGATAATACAACAATATTATTTTACATTTGACTAGGATTGACATGGATTTGACTGCAAGGTGGCTCGCTACAGTGACGCTGTTTCAAAATATCTGATGTGGTTTTCTGAAATGAGACCAGCATAGAGATATATTAACTGTCCGTAAATTGGTTTGGTGTAGGGATATAAGCTCCCGGTTATCGACCACAAGTGTCCCACACGCGACTGGGTTTCAAACCGTGGCTTGACCATTGTATGTACCCTTCCTCTCTGTCTCGTCCTACACACCTATTTCACACTGTTCTGTAATTAAAATAATAAAAATCACTCCATCTAAAACATCCTTGAAAAAAGAGAACAAGCATCTGCAGTAGGTGAAGATTTCCAGTTCAGTACCTTACTATGGTCTGTGAGCAGTAATATAATTCTCCATCCTGACTCAAACCAGGGCACACAGCTCACCCTACAATCTTCAGTGGTATCTCCACAGCCACCACTGGCCTTGCTCTAGGTACGTAAAATATCTAAATGTAAAGGAGCTAGATTTACGAGAAAACACGTCATTGGGGAAGTAGCGACATTGCTTACAGACGATAGTGTGTGTGTGTGTGTTTGTGAAGGGAGGGAGGGAGGGACATGTACTTGAGTCCCCTCCCAGTAGATCAGATAGTGTGTGATGAAACGCATTGTAACACTGTGACACCATGAACAGTGAACATTGAAAAGCCACCACACTCTCAGAGAAAAAGTCCTGCCGCCGAAGCAGCCGTCTTCCCTAGTGAAGAATGGACGGGTGGGAAATATAAAACACAATTCTAATCACTAAATTATGGGCTGAAGTAATGTGGTGGTTGTTGTTATTATTCAAATCAATTTCTGCTGTCCTACATTTTCGTTCGAGAAGCCTTGCCACAACAACAGATTTAAACAACACCAGCTCTTTGCGACTGTTGTCTTTTCATCCCAGTGACAGATTACACCTGTCTATCCTTTTGCCTGATTTGTGAGTGAAGCTGCATCAGTTTGTCAAGTGATTTATCATGGGCCTGCGGTGCTAATACACCCTGGGTGGAGGAGGACGAGGCTAGAAGACAAATCAAAGCCCAAATGTTAAGACAGTCAGCTAGTTCACCTTATTGAATCTCCTGCCGGGGTTTAAATGGAACTGTTATTCCTATTTAGTGCATGGCTTTTTAAAAACATGTTTTTGGTCCAAAGCGATGCACTCTGGGAAATAGGCTGCATTTCAGGACGAAGCCAACCTGACTTTTGTTGCAGTACCAAGGGAAATCAGTAGGATGACGACCGACACCTCCTAGTGGACACAACTGTGAGAAAGGAGCAATGGACAATTTCACAAACTGTAGATGGTACGTGACTACATAGAGTGTACATGGCTACAACGAGGGTACAAAGCTACATAGAGGGTACATGGCTACATCGAAGGTACAAAGCTACATAGAGGGTACATGGCTACATCGAGGGTACAAAGCTACATAGAGGGTACATGGCTACATCGAGGGTACAAAGCTACATAGAGGGTACATGGCTACATCGAGGGTACAAAGCTACATAGAGGGTACAAGGCTACATCGAGGGTACAAAGCTACATAGAGGGTACATGGCTACATTGAGGGTACAAAGCTACATAGAGGGTACATGGTTACATTGAGGGTACAAAGCTACATAGAGGGCACATGGCTACATCGAGGGTATCCCATTCTAAAACCATGGGAATTCATATGAGTTGGCCCCACCTTTGTGGCTATAACAGCCGGCACTCTTCTGGGAAGGCTTTCCACAAGATTGTTGTAGTTGTCTGTGGGAATTTTTGCCCATTCATCCAAAAGAACATTTGTGAGATAAGGTACTGATGTTGGACAAGAAGGCCTAGCTCCCAATCGCCATTCCAGTTCCTCCCAAAAGTGTTCAATAAGGTTGACGTCAGGGATCTGTGCACAACATTTGAGTTCATCCACACTAAACCTTTCGAACAATGTCTTTAATGAATCCTGCTTTGTGCACAGGGGCACAGTCATGCTGGAACAGGAAACGGCCCCAAACTTTTGCCACAAAGTTGGAAGCACCAAACTGTCTAAAATGTCTTTGTATCCTGTAGAATTAAGATGACCCTTCACTGGAGCTAAGGGGCCCAAACACTGAACAGCCCCAGACCATGATCCCTCCAACATTAAAAAGGGTGTCCACATGCTTTGGCTATATAGTGTAGATGGTACAAGTCTACATTGAGGGTTCATATATGGTAAGAAGTCTTCATAGTGTACATGGATAATAATAATAATAATAATTCATTCAACTTATATAGCGATTTCCTTGCAAGGAGGGGGAAAATGCCCAGCTCATCCACCAACAATGTGTAGCACCCACTTGGGTGATGCACGGCAGCCATTTTGCAGCAGAACACTCACCACACATCAGCTATCAGGTGGAGAGGTGAGTAGTTATATATGCCAATTAGGAAGGAGGGGGATTATTAGGTGGCCATGATTAAAGTGAGAGGCCAAGTATACCTCTGTCATTGGCTGCTATGGGCATTAAAGGAGAGAAACTCATGGTGTTAGCTCGTATGATCCCTATAACGTGCTTGTGTGATCCCTATAAACTCACAAGTTCAATGGATGCAATATTTGTGAAGGTGAAATCAAAGAAGGGCTCCTATGTTATCATGTAACCTGCCCTGTTAAGATCTGTTTGAGTGAAATAGCTTTTGATTTCAGTAAATATGATCTCCTAATGCTACAAATTCAACAAATGACAATTTTCAGTTCTTTACAACCTATAAAATGTTTTGAAACTTTGTTCTGCATAATTATTTGGAACAGTGCATTATTATTTTTTTAAAGACTGTTTTCATTGGGTGTTTTGTTCAATGAAATTCAACTTATACCCTAATGGTTGGTGAATTTAAAATTATACTGACTGTCATTTGCATCGACTATTTAGGAAAATCAGTGTAAAATAATAATTTAATAATTTGCATAATACTTCGAAAGGCGGTTATGAATGTATATTATTATAACTCATTATGTTTGTCACTCTTCTCTTGCTATATGGAATGTCTGAGTCTTCCTCACAGACTTCATATGAGCGGAGATTTGGTCACTTTGTGTTTGGATCAATCCCCCCCACCCCTTCGTTATGTGTGCAGACATTGTTACATAACCAGGCCAGTGGTGTATGGCTCCGTTCTGCTGCCACCAGACACACACACACACACACACTCACGCTGCACATGCACACACATACACAATCAGAGTACACATAACACAATCCCACATTGATGAAAATTAACCAAGACTAGGCGGTAGACACATCAAACAGCCCCTCCCCAACATTGCACACTCACGTACCCCTAACAAATGCATATTGTATGTGTACATGCATGTCATCTCTCCCACATTCTCACACACGTCCTGATTCTCTTGAAGCAGCAGCACTGATTGGAGAGTAATGAAGACCACAAGTGCCCCCTGCTGTTTCAACAAGGAACCACACCACTACTTCATACTGTTAGCCATCTCAGCATCTCATCTCACCAAGAAGTTAAATGGTGATAGTAGTGTTGCTGTATTATGAGTAATCAGTAATCAGTAGAACGATTTAGATGTCTGTTGAAATTAAACCAAAACGTCTTGCTTCTTGTCTGCTCTCAGTGTTGGGAATTTATTTGAGTTGAGAGAGTTAAAGATGAGGAAATGTGCCCTTCGATGCGCATCCTGCCAGATCGCTTCTCTTCTTGTCACACTGGTTACTCAACCAGACGTTCATATAGTACCTGTACATTCTGAGATCACATGTCACTAGCTAATGACCACAGAACTGAGCCTTTAGATTAGGGCTGCAACTAACGATTATTTAGATAATCGATTAATCGGTTGATTATTTCTTCGATTAATCGATGAATCGGATAAACAGACTAACAAATATTTCCATAACTTTCTTTAAAAAAATGTATTCAAATTGACAATTGTATCACAACGGATGTGCAAAAGATATGCTCATTTCTTTAGTAAGGTGCAAAATATGAAAA
>JACXGM010035171.1:0-11759 GCA_016801145.1 Umbra pygmaea | reverse complement strand
GTTAACTTTCTGTTAATTTATTTTAGCTTCCATGCAGGATGTGGGTGCTTGCTGTATGAAGATCGATCGATAAACAGATATGACAAAGGAATTGCGTTTAAACTCGCTTGTCGCTTCAGAACGTATTAATGTGGGAAGCGCGTTCACGCGAAGGGGAGTACGATTTGTCCGGGGAGTCGGATTTCGGTACAACACCGGCGCTACCTTTTCACCTATCACAGCAAGGACGTTCTGCGATGAACATGGACATGATCGTTATCTAAGAACAGGTTGTTTTTATTGGGAATCAAGGAAAATGGAGGTACAGCCATTATATCTAGGTAAAATTAATTTTTCTTTAAGCTGTCTTTTCTATTAGCATGAATGTAAAGGCAAATTGCCTATTATATGTAACACTTGTAGCTCTATCGTCTGCCAATCTCACAGTTGGGTTTGCAAGTCCTTCGATTTTTTGTTGGTTGCTTTGAACATATTATGAGCTTTTCTCATGGAAAGGTTCATCAGACAACTTTTGCGTTGCGCGGACAGTAGACTACCGGCATGGTTCCAGGTAGGTTTTGAAGGATTCCTATCATTTCTTATTTTACTGTCAATTTAAGATCCCATGCTTGTTCACTTCGGCGGGGATTCGGAGCTTCGAGCACTGGTAGAGGCAATTGTAGATGACTGATTTTGTTTGGTAATTGCTCTAGGCACTGTATGGTCAGAGTCTGCAATAGCAATTATTTGATTAGGTATTTTGGTGCGTATTGTCTTCAAATGCTACTTGTCCATTCACTTTTCCGTTCCTGCATCCCAATAAGATATGCGCGCCTCATTCAGACTATGCATGAGCCGCAAGCTCAGTGAACATCTGGGTACATCTCAACCCATAGCATTCCATTCCGGATGTCTGAAGGATTCCCAGTTATTTTTTCAGTCGTTTGATAGGCGTTTATATATTTAATCCGAATAAGACTAGAGTAATTATGAGATGTAATTGAATAGTTGCTAAGCTGCGTGGAACACATTTTTAATGCTTCATCGGTCAGAGTGCGGCTAGGATTGTCAGATCCTCAACTGAAACGCAGCCTGGGTGGATGACAAACGTTTTCATTGTTTGTATGATGTGCTGCATATGCTTCATTAATTGTGTTGCTGACATACAATATCCAGCATAACAGTGGTTCCCAAACATTTTTGATTACTGTATTGCATGTACATTTTAGTAATTTAGAAAATGCTCTTGTACAAAGTGACTGAGAGTACAATAGAAGTACCCCTTCATGTGCACTATACCAGTATGCATTATCATCTCAAGACTTCTCAAGTACCTCCGGGGTCCTAGAAGCCCTTGTTGGGAACCAATGTTGTGTATACAGTATGTGATTGAACAGTTAAGTAGTCTGAAGAATCCGGTCTGAATACTGTCAGAGCTGTGAGTCACCTTCTAGTCACTTCTCTTTGCACTAAAGGTGCGTTTTCATCTTCTGAAGTCATTATGTAGAAATTGCCTTATTTAATAGCTTTGATTTCGAGTTCAGCTTGAGAACTCTGAATAATGTAACCTATTTTAGTCATGTCCCAAGTTTGCACTATAACCATAACTTAGTCATAACCATATAAAAGTGCCACAAAAGCCATAAAACTGAAAACTTCTTGTAACTGTAACTGTTTGTGTTTATATAATCTCCAAATATAGTTATCAGTTTTCAACAGGACTTCATGTTTCTGTCAGGGTAATGATAGAGTGCATTAACCCAGACTTTACACACCTTAAAAGAAATACAGTCTAGCTTATATTAAGTTAGATTGTGGGAACAGAACCTTCCCAGCACAATAAGAGAGGTGGAAAAAAGTAATGATTACCTCAACTAGACAAAGCAGGAAAAACCCAATAAGGATAGAAAATGAAATGAGCTACAAATAAGCATCTATTAACAAAATCTAAAATGTTTAAAAGGTCTAATACAATGCCCTACAAATACAAATATCAATAAAAGGAACACTGTTTTATACATAATGCTCTATTGACTTCTTGTGGCTAGTTGTTGGCTGGAGAGCTTTTTCCCACATTTGTTTCTCCCTTCCCAATTAGTCTTGTCCAATTCCCACTGACATTGCCTTGTCGGCAGCTCCGCAACTCTTTGGACGGATGCGAGATGGTGAGGGTCCTCGTATGTTTCCTCCAACCATATGTCTCTGAGCCAGCGGCAGCTCAGTCATATTTTAGTCAGCTCATGCGCGGGATGATTACACTCACCAGCTATACTTCCAAGATTTAATTTTACAGGCAGCCTACACACAAGTAGTTGCTGGAGAGCAACATCGCAAAGTAGGTAATCCAACTTCTATATCCCAAACCTTGGGCAGCTTTATGCTAATTTGCACTGCCTCGTGCTGGGGATCCAGGCAAATTCGGAGATGCCATAGTCAGGCTCAAACCACTGATTATCATGACTTAGAATGTTCTGCAATGAAGTGACTTAGCCCACTATGCTACGTGGACAGCCTTACTGCAAATCTGAGTTGGAAGACATATCTTGATATTTAAATTCCCCTCAACTCCTGGGACATGCTGCAGTCAGGCTGGTTCCTGCATGGCCATAATCACAAATTGGGCATAACAAATTAGGAGGGAGACAATAAGGGGGGAGTATTAATAAAACTATGTGTAAGGATCTCTGTCATTATTTATGTTCTCAGTGGGAATTCAATTCAAAATGATTGCTAAAGAATGCTTTCTCAGTATAGTATGTTTGCTGAGGTTGACAACAAAAAGAGGCAGCTAGAATAATTTATTTTAAGATTAAATGTCACTGTCCTTTGGGCTCAGTTTGCTTAACACCCCTTTAGTTTAGAACTTCTACTTTTCTTAAAATGTTTATTGGTGTTAATGGTTATTTTATAGTGTAAATTGAACACTTTGTAAAGTACACTGTATGTCCAAAAGTATGTGGACACCTGACCATCACACCCATATGAGCATGTTGAAAACCAAGGGCATTAAAATGGAGTTGGCACCCCCTTTGTGTCTATAATGGGGACCAATCTTCTGGGAATTTGTGCCCATTCAGTCAAAAGAGCATTTGTGAGGTCAGGCACTGATGTTGGACAAGAACGCCTGGCTCGCAATCACCATCGCAATTCATCCCAAAAGTGTTCAATGGGGTTGAGGTCAGGACTCGGTGCCAAACCATGTCTTTATGGACACTACTTTTTTCACAGGGGCACAGGAATGCCGGAACAGCAAAGGGTCTTCCCCAAACCTTTGCCACAAAGTTGGAAACACCCAATTTCCTAAAATGTATATGTATCCTGTAGCATTTAGATGACCCTTGACTGGAACTAATGGGCTTAGCTCAAAACCTGAAAAGCAGCCCCAGACTGTTATCCTCCACCATTAGTATGTGTATTGACATACTTTTGACCATGTAGTGCACATTGGTCGTGTTGCACACATTTGCCTCTACATATGGTACAGTAGGAGCTGCGCTGGCATTCTTCTAAGCTTTCCTTTAGGGACACAAAGACGGGCTGGGATACAATGACAATAGAGGGTGATTGTTTCTGTATTGAGTGTTCCACATTCTCCACAGAAAAATATGTGTACACATTTCTGACCAATTTGACAATATTTCCCCGTTTAATTGAGGTAATCTAGCAACGCCAGTTACCAGTTGGGCCACTTTCGCCTAAAAGCATACATTTAGCTTAAGCCAACTGTCATTGCTCTTCCTCTCTGTTTACCCAGTACATACCTACCTATCTCCCTAGCCTCTGCATCATACTCTCCTTTTAGTAAAATACATCAAAGGTACACTCAATTTCTGTTGCAACATTAAAACGAGTCAGGAGTTTGCCAGCTTTTTATACCCAGTCATTTTAAGCCTTTCCTAGTATTTGGCTGGGGATGGGTATGAAACTTGTTATGAAATTAATGAGGTTGTTAGAAAATTGTGCAACAGTTCCTTTTAAAATGACTGTATGAAATAAAGATCCAGGGGTTTGCCACAGAGGGGTCAAAATACATTTAATTGGCCTCTGACATACAATTTCACAGTCAGAGCTAATAACACCAAAGGAAGCTGTTATCATAAAATGAGGTAATGTTTGAATGCTATAAATTAACCAAGGCAGTGGTTCTCTTCAACATTTGTAGAATACAAAATTACCCCCACAGGAAGTGGTTCGTACATCTGGACTACTGCAACTCACTGTATGTTGGGCTCCCCTGCTTGTGCCAATCCATACAAACTAATCCAGAATGCAACCTTCTGTTCAAATGTCCCCCCGGTCCCCTGAACACTGGGAAATGTGATCTCCTGAAACAGGGGATCCTATGTGTAAAGCGTCTAAAGCTTTAATATTTAGATTTATAATTTTGCTTTGAGGTAGGCCTGCACGATTCGGGGAAAAATATGAATCGCGATTTTTTTGCTTTGAATTTATATCACGATTCTCTGCCACAATTTTTTTCTCACGAAATGTAATGTTTATTGCACATATGAGCTAGAGATGGGCCTACACCAGAGAGGGAATAGTAGCCTACTGTACAAAGTCGTTTATTGATAGAAAACTGTTGTATTGCTCAACCATGTCGATTGGAATAACAATACCAACGAACTGGTAAATCTGATTCACGTAAATGTTTCAATGGAAATGTAGCTGTATTACAGCACTATGTATATATTTCATATTGATGATAAAGACAGTCTACTTCCTCTTTCAGAGACCATGCAGCTTATAAAGCTGTACAACTGTATTTATTGCTATTTAAAAAAAGAAAAGCGATTTAAATGGGATAATGCCTCCCTGCAATATGAGGTGATTTGTTGCCCACAATATCACTGCCTAAAATGCATAATCATTCCAAAGACGGAGCCACGCGTTCAAATTATTGAAAAACACTGAATCACAACTCTATTTTCCTCATAGCAATTCTCCAGTACAGTTCAAATGGCGAAATCCGAAATCACTTTTTTCATTATATCATATTAGAATCCTCAAGAAAAATGTGCACATTTAAGTACAGGACCGAACGAAGGCTGTCATTTATTAGGCTAGTCACTGCATACTGTAGCGTCGCACAAATTAATTACCCTTCCGGAATGAAAGACATGTCGGTTTGCAACACTTCTGGATGAACAAAATAGCTCCACACTCCAAAATAGTGGAAGTTCTGACATACTATCGTTAAGTAATATAACTTAAAGGAAATACGATGTAGGCTGTAGCCTGTTTATATTTCGTTCAATAGATTGATAGTACAGATATACTTGTGTACCAATTATAATAAAACAAAATATCTTAACATAATATTATATGATTAGGTTATTATCCCTGTTTGGAGAAAGTGACATCAAACAGACATTCTCATCTTTCACAAAACGTCTGCAAAGCTTAGTGCAAATGCGAACACAATGCGGATATTGCATTCGCTTTCACAAACGTATTTCTCTCATTTTAGCTCATTTGGGAAGGGCACGTAAACTATTGACATTTGTAATACATATTACACCTTCTTGACCGGCAATATTGGTGTTCTTCTGGATATGTAGGAACATTTACCTCTCTATATTTGTATTGGCTGCTGATCAACATCGAAGATGTAGCAGATTATAGTTCGAAACATAGATTATTTTTGGCACCTATAGCACATTCCGCATCACCACAAGCCTGAAAACATAGAGGCTTCAATGAATTAAGAAAAGAAAGTACATACTGGCCAGTTAAGTACAGTAGCCAACCAAAAATAGTGACATATAACACATTGAACAAAATTTGTCCCTGATACAAGCTCTATCTGAACTCCTTGAACATTTCTGTGCAAAAAAAAAGTTTTTTAAATTAAAATCAAAGTCATTTAAAATTCAAATCGGGAACAGGGGTGAATCGAGATCGCGATTTTATAACGATTAATCGTGTAGGCCTACTTTGAGGGCAGACAACATTTTTGGACACCAATTTTTTTATCAGTTTGGCATTTTGTATGTAAGTTCAGACCGATTGCTCTCTCTATGCCCATTTCCATCTCTGCCCATTTCCATGTTCAAAGCTACTGTACAGATAGTAATGCCCAAAACAAACTAACAAACATCTCTAAACAGTTGCATTGAAGTTACATTTTTAATTTATTAGATAATATTATAGCAGTTTTTCTTCAAGGCAATATTCTATTAACCAGCAGCATAGTGCTCTATATTATATATTGCACTACAAACTAGGGACTAAATGCTGTGGAAAGTGGCGTTGGATGTCCAGTATAGTTGGCAGTCCTCCCTCTGCTGTAAAGATGAATTCCAAATGCCCAGTTTAGGGTACCATATTTTAGATGGTATGTTAAATGGGTGTCCTGACTCTCTGTGGTCAATAAAGTCCTATGACATTTTTCCTAAGAGTAGGGGTGTTAACCTCGGAGTCCTGGACAAATTTTATAGATTTAAATTGGCTCATTCATCCCCTCTCCTCCACTGTAACTATTCCCCAGGTCATACTTCAGACTGCAAATGAGAATATGTTCTCAGTCAACTCAGCTATTAAAATAAATATTAATAGAGAGATACTCCAAAAAGTGGCCTTAGAATTCCAGAGTCAAAGAAATTTCACAATTTGTCAGCCATCTTTTACATTGACATCCCCAAAGTGGGATGATAAGTGGAAAATATGCCTCTAAATTAGTGTTGCACAGTGCAACGATACTTCAAAAGTATTGCGATTCTCTGAGATTTAAAACAACACGATTCCTAAATTTATTAGTATTGATACTTTTAAGAATGATCAAGTTCCAGATTTGTAAGAGACGTATTTCATGTTGGTGTGTGTGCAACGCACGCTTCCAGTGCCTCCCTATGGACGTCTGTTTTTTCTCCTCATGCACGCAGCAAAGAAGCTGCAACTGTCATGTAACAAACAAGCACTACAGTGAGATGGCTGCATGTGCAAGCACAAGTGTACTTTGCCTACCTTGCTGACAGTGAGGGCATAAGCTACCTGTAAGTCGAGACCTGTTTGTCGTCAGTGCTACAAACAAATGCAAACAAAGTGAGCCAACACCTCGAACCTGGCGAAACACTTGGCCGGCAAGCATGCCGAATTGTACAAGGAGTTTAAAGACCGACAGGTTAGTATGTGAAAGATAACATGATCACGTTCATGCCCTTAAGTCAAATGAGGAGGCTATGGTTTATTTTGTGACAAGTCACTATAGAGCTCAACAGTCCCGCCCCTCGTTGGAGAGATTGGGTTCCGGAAGTAAATTTCCCATTAATTTCTCCCGTTGACTTCAGGAAAGATCTGTCTATAAAGAGTTTTAGACCATGCCTTAGGCTAACCAGTTACGACGTGACTCATAATCGTACAAAATATAATTTCGAGTGAAAAATGAACCGCAAATCCTAAAAAAGTCAAAGGTACAAGACTATGTACATATTCTTTATTCCGAGTTAAGGAACTACTCAGCCCATAAAACGTTGCAAGTGTTATCTTTCCACCTTTAAATTACTTTAAATTACCTAACTTTAGCTAATTTCGCTTACACAATGTCATCCTTGAAATATGATGTAATCTACAGCTCAGTAAACGTACTTACAGTTCTCTAACTATCCATACTTTTTGTTACGTCACAGGCGTATGACTCGGGCAGCCTGCCAGAGTTGGAAACGCGAAGCTTTTTCGTGGGCTCAGTAAACATTTCTATGGTAACCGTGAGTTTGTCTCCATGACATCATGGATTTCCACCAATCAGAGGCATCGCTGCTGGTTTAGGATTGTGGGTAATGAAGTACTTATCCAAGACATCGCCAATAAAATATATTTATCTCAAAACAAGTTTGGCGCCCCATGTACCTTTGGCGTCTATATGAGCATATACAATCGCTTAGTCATGTCGTAGCTGGTTTTAAGTCTACCATCGACGGTTACGATTTTATAGCTTATACTCAAATTGTCAATGGAGAAAATGTGTTGTATTCTTTCTTTCGATGTCGGCTGTGGGCGGGACTGTTGAGGTCTATTTTGCACCAACGTAGTTTGATGAGGCTATCTAGAGAAATAGTAGGCTAACTATGGGCATTATCCTCATGGCTAACCAATACCCTGCCTAAAATCTAAAATCTGCTATTTCTTAGATGTTGATCAGCCAATTCAAATATTTAAAAGTAAATATTCCTACATATCCAGAAGAACATAATTTACATTGCAGTTCAAGAATGTGTAATAGTATTTATTACAGATGTCAATGGTTTACGTCTCCTTTATAGCTAAAGTGAGAGAAATGCGAACGCAATACGTTTGTATTCGAATTTGCCCTAAGCATTGCAGACGTTTTTTGTCAGATGAGAATGTCTGTTTGAAGTGACTTTCTCCAAAACAGGGAATGACCTAATCATATATTATAATATATATTAATCATATAACCAAAAGTGTTGCAAACTACCGACATTTTGTCTTTTCTTGCTGAAGGTGGCTTTCATAGGCTAGGTCCGGGGTGTTCCTCATGCCGTTTTCTACAGTTACAGTATGCACCGAATAGTCTCATAACTTGCATCCTTTGTTCGTTCCTGTACTTAAATGTGCGCATTTCCTTGAGGATTCTAATATTTTGTACCAATAATTTTACAAATATTAGGCTACATGAAAATAGTAATGAGAAAAACGATTTCGTATTTTGCCATTTTAACTCTAATGGACAACTGCTGAGGAAAATAGTTTTTTTCAATAGCTAATGTGTGGCTCAGTCTTTGGAATGATTATGCATTTTAGGTGGTGATTTTGTGTGCAACCTCATTGCAGGGAAGCATTATCACATTTATCGCTTTTATTACTTTTTTAAATAGCAATATGTACAGCTTTATAAGCTCTCTGAATGAGAAAAGTTGACTGTCGTTATCATAAATATGAAATATATGCATAGGGCTGGAATAGCTCTACATTTTCATTGAAACATTTACGTGAATCAGATCTACGGCTAATCTTTGAGCAGCATAATGCTCTTAAAATGTGGATACCAAGTACTGGTATCACTATCGGCCCATCCCTAAGAGCATGTGCATTTGTCAGTGACTTATTTATATTAGGTTATTATGTGATTAGAATGTTGTCCCGGTTTTAAAATAAAGCACAGCAATGATATTTGACAGTGTTTCTCCCTTTTCAGGAAAAGTATCGAAAAAATATCGAAATCGCAATACTTTACTTGGTATCGGTATCGAAACAATAATTTTGGTATCATGACAACACTACTCTAAATATGATTGCATGAGGTTTGAATACAATTTATTCAGCAGGACAATTATCATGGCATTTATTTAGGCTAAATGATGGCGCTATTACAGATTAGATGAGTATTATTGTTTATTGAAAATATTTGTTTGAAGAACAGCATATTTCTCAATGCAATACACTTCTCCCCTTAGCAAAGTTTTAGTTTTTACCAGTCAAGCAAGTAACCACAGAGTGTGACAAATAAGTCATTCACTCATGTTACACGACATGGCACCTTCTGTCAAGCTCAGAAATGTGAGTGAACCTCATTGTAGTTTATGTTTCCCACAGGTTTAAGAGATGAATCTGACTATTTGGGTAATTAGGGGTGTGTTGATATGCAAATCGTAGAGGCTGTGCACGAGCACTGATGCAAACAACTAGTGGTATTTATCAATAGGGATTTCCTACTGGTGTGCAAAAAATGGTCACAGGATTGTTTGATTCATCCCACTTTTATTTGCATACGCAAATTCTTAATTCTCTTCATAAGTACAAATGTAGGACTTTTTAAATGCAAGCTTGATAAATGAGTCCACGTCTGTTGAGTTCCACACAGCAAAGTGTAAAAGTTAGTCTGTCCAATAATTGATAGACCTAAAGTATACATGTATATCACTGGGTATGTGATCGACTGTATATCCTTGTTCTTTGTTTTTTAACTTTATTATACTAATACCAATTATTTGATATTTTACATTGTGTTGTTAGTTATACAGACACTAGTTGGTGATTGTTTTCGCTAGTGAGACTGGGCTATGAAGACAAGAAAAAATCTCTTATGTATAGGCCAGTTTGAATATTGAAATACACGTTGAACCACAAGTTTTTTTGCGTACCCACTAACATTATGCGGGTACCCCACTTTGAGATTAGCTGGTTTCATCTAGTCAGCATGTGGGGGGTTGGTTGTTTAACATTTGTAACACAATGACTAGCTGAGTGCCCATCAATGCAGGTCTGGGCGAGGGGAGATTAAGTGTCACCTTTCTACAAAAATGCGCGCTCTTTGTGAGGGTGTGCACAATGCTGATCATTTTTACACAAAACAAGATATCTGCGTGATGTATCATGAGGGTGTGGGTTAATCGCAGGTGCACGCTTTATGCACCAAAATACAGTAACATGGTGCTCTTAATAATATTTTCTTACAAGTGATCACATAGATATGGGGCCCTATTTTAACAATCTGAAACACAAGTATCAAACGCGAATTGCTAGTGACATTGTGGGCGGATCTTGGGTGCTGTTGCTATTATACCGGCGGGATAAATTACTGTTGCACCCTACGCAAATCTAAAATGGGTAGGTCTCTGAAGTAGCTACATTAGTCAGGTGTGGTTTGGGTGCAACGTGCAATAATCCAATCAGAGCGTCATCTCACATTCCCTTTAAGAGCGGGCACGCTTATTCCATGGTGGATTGCTATTATAACCGTGGAATGCTGTTGATTTTTCTTTTTTTTTAAATGTACATAGAAATATCACAAAGACATACTTTCCAATGTTCTGGGCTCACTCTCACTGAATCACGAGGTTATGAATGCATGGTGATATTTTTGCAATGTAGTCTAACATTAGACCGATATTACTTTGCTTACCTCGCTATAGACAATGCAGCAGCTCTTCTGTCAAATAAACTCTCATCTCCTGTTCTGCTACTGGGACATTTGGGTTAAGTGGCAATGACACATGCATTTCAACATCACGTCTCCTTAAAGGACAACTCTAGCGCAAAAATAAACCTGGGGTTAATAACACATTGTTACTAAGTCAACCGTTCTCTGGGATATGTTTTCATGCTAATCTAATGTGCCCAGTTTTAACGCGAACTGATAATTACCTTATAACGCTAGTTGTCAGGGCATGGATGAAGTAAAAATAAATCGCTATTTCATACCGCTAACAAGGCTCAAAATAGAACCGAACATCCACGGTAGCATAATGAGGGTCCCTACATGCAAACCGAAGCATTGAGAACTTTGTAAGTGTACAGACAGTTTATTAAAAAGATAGTTTAAAAGACAGTACCGTTTGTGTATACAGCCAGGTGTCTTCTTCTTCAGACTCGACCAGTCGAACCACGAACGCCATGATATGTGAGCTGAACTGTGATTTGGAATCTCGCATCGCAAGAGGTTTTGCGGTCATTCATGCAGCTCAATGACTTACAGCTGGCGATGCAAACTAAAATCAAACACAATTTGCTCACAGTTCAGCTAACGTAGCACAGTGTTTGTGGATTTTCCGAAGATGGCGCTTGGCTGTATACATGAATGGTACTGTCTTTTAAACAATCGTTTTAATTAACTGTCTGTACACACTGCAAAAATTGACTATCTCAATATAAGAAAAAAAAACTTTAATTGAGAAGATTCAGACTATAAACAAGTGAAATTAACTGCCAGTGGGGTAAGACAATTACACTTGGTAAGATTTCTTGAAATAAGAAAAAATATCTAGGCTCTAGAAAAGTGAGTAATCACTTGAAATAAGTGTTAAAACACTCAATCCAGG
>JACXGM010035170.1:0-11760 GCA_016801145.1 Umbra pygmaea | reverse complement strand
ACACACACACACACACACACACACACACACACACACACACACACACACACACACACACACACACAGTCTTGGCCTGTCATGTTGGAGTGTGTATTTAAATGGTAATGTTGTTGAGAGCTGAGACGGGAGCGCTGCTTGGCTTGCCGGGCGGGAGGAAGCGCTGGAGGAGCGCGGAGCGGGCCCTTAAAAACGGGATAATCTCCGGGAAGAGAAAGCGGATATAGATTAAGGGCGTGATGCAGCGGCATCATGGGTAGACTTCATTTGCATGTAGAACAGAGGAGTAAGAAGGAACAAAGCAGCGTGTTTGGACCGGTGTGTGTGTTGAGTAAACGGCGTGTGTGTGTGTAAATAAGCTATTGCACGTTGGCAGGGAGCAGAGCGCGCTGACAGATGTGTTTCAACGTGATAACGACCGATGAATGAGCGGTGTTCTCGAACGGCTCGTACGGATAAAGTGATGCTGAATGGTGAGACGTTCGGTATCGGCAGACGAGGAGAAGACGCAACGTTGAAGCTTATAACAAAGTTCTGCGAAGCCAAGCTAATATGCAGCTAATGTACGGATTAGAGCAAGTCTCAGTCCATAAATACAACACAGTCACGTAAACATCTAATACACACAAGTCCTAACCCCCAAAAAGGCATATTTTATAAGGTGCTCCCAATTGCCAGTACTTCCCCTCTATTGTACTAATTAATCAAAGACAGTACGAAAACAGATCGAATCCAATACTACAGCAGTAATGCAGAAAGGAAAATGTGGGGCACAGGGATTTGTAACATTATTTGTAGAAATAGAAATAAAAGCGAGAGAGAAAGAGGCATACTGTTGAGAAGTGTTTTCCTGGCTCTGACCCTTGCATTAACCTGGCTCCATGTCCCTGGGCCTCAGTACCCCACAGCATGAATTAATAAAGACTAGCATCCACTATGTAGCGCACTCAACCACACACACTCTAATAGTTAAACACACAACTAACGTAAAGCCTGTGTTCATTAAAAAGCCATACACATACAGCCCCGGAACCAATTAAGAGACCGCTGAAAAATCATCAGTGTCTCTGGTTTTACTATTGACAGGTATGCGTTTGGGTAAAATTTTTGTTTTATTCCATAAACCACTGAGAACATTTCAAATTCTAAATGCATATTGTTATTCAGAGCATTTATTTGCAGAAAATGACAACTGGTCAAAATAACAAAAAGGATCCAGTGTTGTCAGACCTTGAAAAATGCAAAAGAGAAGTTCATATTGATTTTTAACTCAATACTTTAACACAATACTATGTTAACTTAGGAAGAGTTCAGAAATCAATATTTTGTGGCGTGACAATTGTATAATAATAATTATTATTGTTTTTCAAGCATCTTGGCATGCTCTCCACCAGTCTTTCACATTGATGTTGAGTGACTATACGCCACTCCTGGCTCAAAATTCAAGCAGATCGTCTTTGTTTGCTGGCTTGTGACCATCCATCATCCCCTTGATCCCATCCCAGAGGTTTATAATGGGCTTCATTTAAGAAAAATTGGCAGTGGTCTTTCCAGAGTTGTATAATCAATCAGCAAGCAAAAACACTGACATACAGGCAGGTAGTGCCAGAGTACAGTAGCTGCCCTAGTTTAGAGCCATTTCACAGGTTTGTTTGTCGATCTCGGTAAGCCTCCCAAGGGACACCAAGCTGATACGGCCGTCCATGTGTGTTTATTTACACAAACACAGAGACACAGACACACAGCCACACAGACAGAGACACACAAAAACACACAGAGAACCAGACAGCACTTTCTCTTCCTTGGATGAACAAATGTTTTGCTGAGACGGGTTTCTCTGATGGGAGTATCTGAAAACAAACAGCTGGTGGTGAACAAGAGGTAAAGGAGCAGGTAGAGGAGAAAACGAGGGACAGAAGGAAGGATGGAGGATAGAGGAGGGAAAGAGGGAAGGATGGAGGATAGAGGGGGGAAGAAAGGAGAAGAGAGAAAGAAACAGAAGAGAATGACTTTATTGTCCTGCTGTATTTGACTTTCAATTTAATCCTATTTCAGAGACTTCACTTTAGGGTCCATTTATAGTGCTGGTATGAGTGGCAGCAGCAGGCTCGGTGACCCCTCATCAGACACTGGCCAGAGAGTAGATGCTGTATAATTAGGATGAGAGAGTGTGGGGGGGCAGCAGTAACAGAATGAAGTCTCAGACACACACAGACACACACAGACACACACAGACACACACAGACACACACAGACACACACAGACACACACAGACACACACAGACACACACAGACACACACAGACACACACAGACACACACAGACACACAACATACAAATAGTGTGACAGAGTGCAGGAAATTGATTTGTGCTGAACACAGGGAGATCAAAAGGCTGGATATAATTGGTGAGTAAGTGGCGAGGAGCTCTCGACAGACAGAGTGACACGCAGAAATAAATAACCTTCCAAATATGTTCAGATACGGAGCAGGCAGCAACCAAAGCCCAATTGGAAAAGAGTGAAACCAGAATGAGAGAGAAGAGCACTGAGAGGACGCGGCCTCTGTGTGCTCGAGAGGACGCGGCCTCTTTTTGACTGTGTAAATAGAAGTCTCAACATGCCGTGTCTTGCCACCCGGTAACTATGGTAATGAAGGAGGTCAATGGTATGCATCGTGGCACGGCAAAGGGGGCTATGCCTGCGCCGGCTGGCAGGGTGTCAATGAGCGCGCTCTGCAGGGGGAGGCTAATCTCCATGGAGACAGAAAACCAGGTTGCCGTGCTGCTCAGGTATGCCACAAACCAATGAAGGAGGGATGAAGAAAGGAGTGAAGATGACAAGGAGAACATATGAAGCATCACTAAGCCAGATGCCCTAAGACAGATGCAAACTGTTCTGGGAAGATGAACCTGTGAAACACACGAGGAGGACATTTAATAAAAACAAGAATAGAGGACCAGAAAAGTAGGATAGATGAGGGAGGCGACTGTATTGGGAAAGTAAGGGTTATTAAAACCATCACCATATTAAGAGGATTAATATGCTTCTGGACAAACTCTGACTTTCATATGAATCACTAGGGTACCATCCCCCTCTACATACGTCTGCCTCCTTCCTCTCCTCCCTTCTCTGTTTCCTCTCTCTCCTCCATCTTGACCTCCCCATTCTGTTCTGCCGTTACCTCCTCCATCCTTCTCTCCTTCCCGCTTCGCTCTCCATCCATCTCTCTCTCTCTCACTCTTACTAATTGGCCTATCTGAGGTGCACACATCAAAAGACCCCCGCTATCAAATACTCCACTGGCGTGTGCCAGAACAGAAAGAACACAAGTACAAAAAGTAAAAAAATAAAGTCGAAAATAAAAACAGAGCATACACAGAGAGATGAGAGAGACGAGAGAAAAATATGAAAGGGAAGAACGGACACAAATGCTTCAAACGACAGAACGCCCCTCCTTCCCACACACACAAAACTATTTAAGGAGCAAAGTAAGCTATGGTTTTATAAAAGTACCACATAACACAGTAAGATGGCTCAATGTTTAGGGAGTCAGACTAGTAGTCTAAAGTAGGGTTGCTAATTGTAAGCACTTTCCTTAAACGATCATTGATAACATTAACGAACAACCATTGATTAAACGTAATTAAAATGTAAAGTAAAACAAACTATAGAAATCTCATAGGACTCTTAGTTCCGGCAATATTATAGCTAAAACCGCAGTAAAACACTACAGGGCTAAATGCTGTTCTTGATTATGCTAATGAGACAGCTCCTGTATTTAACGTTTAAGCCACTACAAGATTTTAGCGCCGATTTAGCAGTCCCAGACACATTTTTTATGGTCTGCGACTAACCTCTCAGATCCATGCCAAATCACTGCTCGCTCCCGTCACCGAAGTATGAGCAGTTCGAAGGTGCCTCTTTGCTAGTCTAAGTTGTCCCAGACGCACCGTTTTTTTCCTGGCATGTTTGATATTTTCTAAATATTCTATTTTGTAGTACACACAAGAACAGTCCCCAAAACGCACGCACATATGTATACTTATCCAGTCTACTCAATGAGCAAGTGCATGAGGAAGAGAGAAATTGATTACTGTTGTTTTTATCGAGCCCAGGGAACCGTGCAATAAAAGTCGAAGTGCAAAAGCAACCACGGTTCCTTCATCATGTGAACAGTTAGTCCTCAAGCTAGCTAGTAACAACAATATGCAACAGCAAGACCAAACCAAATCTAGACTGTAATGGTTTTAGTTTGACAGAATCGGATGCACTTGAGTTTGTCAGCCTTTACACTGCCAATATCACCTTGAGGGGCTGATCTAGCACATAACAAGGATATTTGCTGCTGTGACAAAACACATTCTTTGGGCTTGGAAAACAGTCACTGATGGGGTAGCTGAAATGGATTCCTCCCGGGTCTTATCACTTTGTAAAGCGGGTGGATCATGGACATGTAGCTGGCTGCCAGCTTCTGTCATAAGGTTAATGCCAGCAGCACTAGGTTAGCAGACTCAATGCTGACGCTGATGTCGACAGAATCATAATATGTGCCCCCTGGTGGCGTTTCACTGAAAATATACAATTCTACTCATTGCTAGAATATAATTGGAAACAACCCTTTATTTGATTGATTCGATAAAATTCTTGTCGATCAATTAATCGATCGTCGATTAGTCAATAGCATCCATTGTCTGAAGGTTGGTGGTTTGATTCCTGACTGTGCCAGAATATCACTATCCTTGGGCAAGACCCTAAGTTGCGGGATGTCCCTGTCACTCTGAATAAGAGTGTCTGCTAAATGACAAAAATTTGTAAATGTAACTATACATGCTGTGAGATTACAGCTATTCTTTATTTCTACAAGCAAAAAAACAACTCAGATAACTGCCAACAAATGTTAAAAAAAGAGGGAAGAAACATAAGAGAAAGGGGAGAGAGAGAGAGACAGGCGAGCACTGGAGAGACAGGGGAGACACAGATGAGGGCAGGCGGTCAGAGAAGGCGTGTGCTGCCTCAGGGCCCGTCGTCTTCCATCAACGCTGAGCCCGGCCACCGCACCCGGGAGTTCAGAACCCTGAGACCCTGCCTGTAGTACCAAGCACTGTGTGTGTGTGTGTGTGTGTGTGTGTGTGTGTGTGTGTGTGTGTGTGTGTGTGTGGACAGCAGAGAAAGACAGGGTCCAGGGGTGTGATGGGGGTGTTGCTTCTCTGGGCTGAGGAACGAGGAAAGGGGAGGAGCAGGGATGAAGATGGATGAGAGGTCAGAGGAAGCTGCAGTGGAGCCTCCGAAGACAGGGGTGATGTGTGGGATGAGGGGTCATATGGAGAAGTGGGGACTGTGTTGGTCCGCCGATATAGGCCTGGAGTGGTATTGGAGTGGAGTGATGGGTAAGAGGTAAGAGTGAGGTCAGAGGTCAACCTCTCATAGCAGCACTGGCTGCTCATCACAGTGGAACACACAGACACACACACACAGACACACACACACAGACACACACACACACACAGACACACACACACAGACACACACACACAGACACACACACACAGACACACAGACACAGACACAGACAGACACAGACACAGACAGACACACAGACACAGACAGACACACAGACAGACACACAGACAGACACACAGACAGACACACACACAGACACACACACAGACACACACACAGACACACACACAGACAGACACACAGACAGACACACAGACAGACACACAGACAGACACACAGACAGACACACAGACAGACACACAGACAGACACACAGACAGACACACAGACAGACACACAGACAGACACACAGACAGACACACACACACACACACACACACACAGACAGATGGAGTGTTGCAAAGGGCAGCGTGTGTTTACAGTCAGATATCAGAAAAGGTTATCAGGCATCAAATAGGACAGCCGTGTCTCAGCCAATCACTGGGAAGACTCCGAGACTGACAGCAGACCTTAACCCCTCCCTACAGGACCATACTGATGGGACAGCTGACAACCTTGACATTTTAACCACTCGGACAGCCTCTGGGAGGGGGGGGTGCTTCATGTGGGTGTTAGTTTCTGACCGCTTCAGTTTGTGTAGGGGACTCTGTGTGCGTGCGCTACAATGAGCCAGAAAGTGTGTTCTGATTTCCATGCAGCTGAAGGTCGGAACACTTTTTGTCCCTGGGTTTAGAGAGTAGTGCATCTTAGCTGTAATTATGAATATGGAGAACAGCAACATAAGGCTCAGTGACACGAGACAAGGTGAAAAAGGGTGTTTGTGTGCTTGTGTGACAGTAGAAAAGCACTGCGCCAGGACAGCAGGTGGGCAGTCAAAGACCATCAGTGACCTCCACCCCCCCCGAGCCTGTACCTCAGAGAACGTGACAGCACACACACAAACAGAAATACACATACCAGCCCCTGTACCCGACTTAATGTGTGCATTCTTACCTTTGGCTGAGGGGTGGATGGAGGCAACATTGAGAGAAAGGAAGAGAGAAAACAAGATGATGATCATCAGTATGTCAACTTAACAGAGAGCTATAAGTTCTGTGCCATCAGCCTGGAGACCTGAGCCCATGTCCCCTGAGTGACACACTCACCCTTACTCTGGGCTGAGAAGGCCAGCGTGAGTTTGGCAAACAACTCATTGTTCTCATAGCGACCCTCTTTAGCCTTGGTCCAGAAACTCTTCTCAGAAAGATCTTCATGTCCTATCTGTTCAATGGACGAGAACAAGAGGCACAGAGACAGAAAGTCAGAGGAAGAACTTTAAATACATCACCACTCCTTTAACCAACCTCTGTCCCATTTAGCAAACATGAATTCATCCATCTTTCCAGCAATCAAACTAAGATCAGAGGAACAGAAGCACTAAAACGTCTGAGGAGGAGTTAAGAGGAGAACATGGGGAGGACCGGAGAAGACAGTTGAAGAAGGATGTAAAGAAGGATATAGGAAGAACACAAGACAGTTGAAGAAGGATGTAAAGAAGGATATAGGAAGAACACAAGACAGTTGAAGAAGGATGTAAAGAAGGATATAGGAAGAACACAAGACAGTTGGAGGGGGAGGCGTTTGAGGAGGATGTGGAGAGAACAGGAGAAGACAGTTGAAAGAGGCGGTACGGGAAGACGCAGGCACAGGAAGCGCATGGAGGACAGAGGCAGTCGTTCTACTGAGTCGTCCTCCACACAAAGGCGTGAACTGGCCGTGTCAAACACAGACAGAGAGGAACACAAGCCCTTTATCCTCCACGCTCTTTTTAACTTCCTCGCTACCACGCTTGCTTTCTTTTTTCTCTCTTCAAACCATCAACACCAGCGCCACCTCACAATTAACTGCATTTTTCACCATCCCTCAGCCTCTCCCTTTGGTTCTCTCATCAAGGAGCTGAACGGTGGCAGAGAGGGAGAGAGCGAGCAACAGAGGAGAGGTAGAGAGTAACTTCACAGATACCAGCCTTTCATTACCCAAGATGCCTCTGGGAGGGTGTGCAGGGGTGAGGGATAGGGGGGAGAGAGTGGGAGAGAATGTGATACAGGGGCTGAAGGGCTGAGGAAAAAAAATGTTAATTTAAATTACAAAAGAATGCTGTCCTTTCTAGCAGCAATTTAATTATCTTTCACCAGCGCAGTTAAAAGAAGCAGCCTTATTAAAAAGCAATTTCTGTGACATCCTCGTCAAAGGGCCTCACCAGCCTACCAAGCTGAAATACGAGCAGAGCGAACTGAGGGGAGGAACAGGGAGGATGAGAGAGACAGACTAAACGCTGATGAACTCAACTGAAGCCATTAAACAGTAGCTTTAGGCTAAAGAGAGACCGAGGGCCGTTTTGATGTTTTAACCATCACAGATGAGAGGCGGAGAACGTGGAACAGAGACACACACACACTGGAACTATGTAGTTGTTATTCCACTGACTGTGTTGACTGAAAATAAAACACACACACAACTGAGCTAACAGCAGGCCTACGGCCACCCTGAAATCAGCCCCCACCCACCTTGCTCCAGTTGGCCCGCTTCAGCTGGACCTCAGGCTTGTACTCCTTCTTGGGCTCCAGGCCGAAGGGTAGCGGTGGTGGCACGGGGGTGCCCCAGCCCCCCATGCCAGGAGGAGGAGGGGGCATACCCATGCAAGGAAAAGGGGGGGGAGGGGGCGGCATGCCAGGGCCACCGGGGAGGGGCGGAGGGGGTGGCGGCATATTGGCCATGCCCGGTAGGGGAGGGGGTGGTGGGGGTACCGGCATGCCCGGGAGAGGAGGGGGGGGCGGTGGGGGAGGAAGGAGCGCTTGGCCGGGTAGAGGCGGGGGAGGGGGGGGCATGGGCATACCGGTGTGCCCTGGGAGGGGCGGAGGGGGAGGCGGAGGGGGATGAGAAGCTTGGCCTGGGAGAAGCGGAGGGGGAGGGGGGAGGGAAGCTTGACCTGGGAGGGGCGGGGCTGGGGGTGGAGGAGGTCTTTCTGGGACCAGGACAGTGACCACTCTGGCCTTGGCCTCCTCCAGGTCCTTGTTCACCTTCTCTATCTGCAGACACAGGGACAGAACTGGGGTTAGTCATATTTATATACTTTAGCAATACTGCTGCCTTCAGTGGTACTCAACAGTATTCACCAGTCCTTGGATCTGTCCACATTTCATTGTGTTACGCCATGAAATCAAAATACATTTCTATTTTTAAATCATGTCAGAAAGTAATGATTGCATAAATACGAATCCTCTTTGCTATAGTAAATGTTGTAATGTGGCTAGTCAGTTAGCAAGATGCATTGATAGTGTTTCAAATCGGTTACATCACTTGCTCTAAACTAGTTTTTTCTGTTGTCTTTTAATTGGTAATGGTAAGAAATGTTTGTGGGTGACAGTTAGTCTGCACCGAGGATCGTCGCTTTCATGCTGTGTTTCAGTTGGCTTGGAAGTGGGAAGTCGGAACTGGGAATGACGTCACACCTGAGTTAACAAGTTGATCGCATTCCAGTTACTGAAGTGGGAAAACAAGATGGACGCCCACACAAAAGCCTTCGTTGTTCTTGCCCTTTCGGAAAGTTAACAACTATAGAAAAAATAGCCATGTTAGCCTTCTTTAGCAAAACCATTTGATATAAATGCATTTCTGTGTATTTTCAAGCTTTCTAATGCCGTAGCAACATGTCCAGAGACAGCAGTTGGACAGTACTGTGTACGACAATTTGTGACAAACAAATAAAACAATTACTAAAAATGTAATTTAACAGTAACAACAACTTTCATCTACTGTTGATACAGGGTGCTGCCATCTTGGAAAATGAACTTGGGGGTAGTGAAATTTCTCAGACTTCGCGACTAGGAATTCCCACTTGAGTGGGCGTTCGAGTTTAAATTCCGACTAGGAGCTCGGAATTTCCGACCTCCGAGTACAAATGCAACGTGGTCCTGAGTGGCGCGGCGATAAAGAGGCTGCTATTCAGACACCTGAATGAGCTGTGGTGTAACTAGGTGTCTTTAGGGTTTAGTTAATTAGTTGGAGTCCACCTGTGTGCAGAGAAGGTGTTTGAAATTATTTCAGGTTAAATACACCAGTGATATAGTACAATTCCAAACAAATATGTCAAAATGAAGACTAAGGAACAAAGCACATCAAAAGCATAAATTGGGGGAGAATATAATGAAGCACTGAATATCTCCTTCCATTAAAGAAACAATTTAGAAGTTGAGTGTGGGAAAATGTTTAATCTAGAACAGGCCTTACTCAAAACTGGAGTGTGTAGGGCCGGAAAGGTTCTTAGTGAGTTTCCATCTAACCTACATGTGCTGAACTGTTCACACTGCAACAATAGGCTGGGTGCTTCACAAAAGTGCCCTTTGGAAGATGGCAAAAAGAAAGACATTGTTGAGAAAGAACACATCAATTTTCTGGTTCAGTTTGCCAGCAGGCATGTTAGAGACTGAGAGCAAAGATTCAAGGTTTTAGATTAGACCGGAAGATGACTATAGAATACAAAAAGGTCAATGAACTGAAGGGGCCTGGTCAAAGCCTGAAAGGACATCCATCCAATGGAAAATACCTAGAAAGAGTTGCTTTTAACTAATAGGTCTGCATCCAACTTGACGGTGATTGAGCAATCATTCACATTAAAATGTGAGTTTACTAAAATCCAATGCTGGATTTTAGTAAAGAGAAAAAGCAGCACTTTGTGTAGCAGTACTTTGGATTTAAGACCACAAATGTGCATCAAAATCAGGTAGTGTAGTGTGGAACCTTGAAAAATTAAGACATTAACATTTTGTTTGACACATTTAATTTACTTGTCACTTAGTATGTTGTTATGACGCTGTTCTTAATTGAGCTCCTTGTGCCTGCATGCGCGAGGAACAGAGTGTACTCTTCTCAGTCCAGTCAGGGCTAGAATGGATGCAGCACTTGTTAAAATTGCAATTCGAAGTCAGACTAGGCTTTTCAGCGTATAGCTTAACTCATAGCTAGCTGTGGCTAGTAAGTTGTTATTGGTGATTAGATGACCACAACAGACGAGAATGTAAAAAATTGCACGAAGTAGAGCTGTTTGTTAATATATGCTAATAGAGTTGTGGCATCAGTGAATTGCTTCCCAATAGAGTAGCCAAAGTACAACAGTTGTAGAACTATGTTCTAGATAATCAACGTGGTCAATGTTTTCTTAATTCAATACTTATTTCAAGTAGGATCGCAGTCGAACTGAATAATATGATTTGCTGCTGTTTGCACTCATAAAAATGTAGCCAATATCAGGATGACTGAAGCACTTGGCTTTATATTTTTCACTGAAAGACATACACCCCTAGTAAACAGCAAAATGATTTTCTATCTTAATAGGATCTTATAGGACCCATATGAGATTAAAGCTGTTTTAAGAAGCTCTTTATGCATTTTATATGCATAGGATTAGTTTAGGAACCAATCCAGTAACACATTCTTCTAGAATTCACTTAACCAGACTTTCATATGGTTGATATGGTTCCAAATGATGAATTGAAAATCCAAACTAATTGAGTAGGGCAACTATGGAGTTAAAACCTAGGAAAGTTCTTATAATCGTACACAGTACATATTAGGTTTGTGTTCTAATGCACATTTGTAGTTATTATGTACATTTATTTTTTTAAATGCATGTAATACGTATCATGTGGAAATGCTTCATTACGTTTTAAATCTATTACACAGTAAATATTCAACTGAAGCTTGACTTTAAAAAAAAATGTAATCGCAAATCAAATCTGTCAGAAAATTTGCAATTAGATATCTTCCCCAAATCGTTCAACTCTAGTGTCCAGACGTGCAAAGCTGGTGGGGAGTTATATAGCCTCATGGATATAATTACAGCCAAAGGTTGCTCCTCCAAATATGGACTATTGTGAATGCTTATGCAATCATTATTTTCTGTGTTACAATTGAATTGGTACAGGTCAATACATTTGATCATGTATTTGTTGTACTTCATAATAATTACTGCCTGAATATGTTTGATACTTTCTAGTGTGTGTGTGTGTGTGTGTGTGTGTGTGTGTCTGTGTACACGTTTGCCATTATCTTGTGACTGAGAGACAGTAGTGCAGCATGGCTCCTCAGACATGTGAAGCAAGGAGCCTGGCCTGATACAGCAGGAGATGGGGAGAGGGGCAAAACAAGTCATAGTGGCCCCATCAGAACCAGTGACTGTGTGTCAGGGCAGGATGATGAATCTATGTTTTGGTTCTGTGTGTCAGGGCAGGATGACGGTTCTGTGTTTTGGTTCTGTGTGTCAG
>JACXGM010035169.1:0-11818 GCA_016801145.1 Umbra pygmaea | reverse complement strand
GCGCCTTGTCTGCCTGCGGAGGTATGTACACTGCTGTGATTATGGCGGAAGTAAACTCCCGGGGAAGATAGAAGGGACGTATGTTTACAGTTAGTAGCTCCAGGTCCGGTGAGCAGTGTGTTGAAATAACTGCGGCATCCGAACCCCAACGAGAGTTAATCATAATGCAAACCCCTCCGCCTCTTTGTTTACCTGATTCAGAGGTTCTGTCCTGCCTGAAGATGGAAAAACCAGCTGGCGTAATAGCGGTGTCCGGTATGGTGGAATCCAGCCACGTTTCAGTAAAAGCTAGCATGCAGCAGTTGGCAATGTCTCGCTGGAAGATAATCCGAGCATGAAGTTCGTCCATTTTATTGTCAAGTGCTTGAACATTTGCAAGTAAAATGCTCGGTAACGGTGGATTGCTGTATCTCGTTCGTGATCTGCATAGAGCCCCCGCTCGCTTTCCTCTCTTCTTCTTCCTGCGTCGCCTGCGTATGAGTAAACAACTCGACGACGGCGGGATATTCCAGTTGCAGCAATTACTCCGGTAAGTGGAAAAAAAGTCTGTATCCAGTGAATTACGTATATCCAAAAGTGCTAGTCGATCATAACGTGCAGAAATAAAAACTAAAAAAAACAGTAATAAGCCAAAACCTGCATAGAGTGAGCAGAGCCATTTGTCCATGCGACCATCCTCTACGGCGCACGAAATGCAAGTCCAGAAAGATATTTTTTCAATGTCATGCTAGTAGGGTAGAGAGACAACGAGAAGGAGAGTAAAAGACAGGAGAGAGAGAGAAACAAGAAAAAAAACTGTTGCCTGGCTGAGCAAAATGGAAAATGGATGGATTGCAAAAAGGAGAGAAATACTGATATTCAGGATGTTCTGTGTGTATTTTTTTGAGAGTGAGAGATATTGTAGGGTTTATAATAGCAAGTGTGTTGTGGGCTACCAGCTACCACACCTTATTTTA
The DNA here is from genome assembly GCA_016801145.1 of Umbra pygmaea. Lineage (NCBI taxonomy): Eukaryota > Metazoa > Chordata > Actinopteri > Esociformes > Umbridae > Umbra > Umbra pygmaea. Next base: position 10,862 of record JACXGM010035169.1, on the reverse strand, counting down.
ATTTACCTGACAAGAACACAGGCCCTTAAAACAGTAACTGCAGACACAGATCTTCCCGCTGGTTTAAGATGAATGCAAATCACAAATAAGCACATAAAAGAGATCTCAGGGAATAATAAATGGAACATTCCCACTTTAATCAACAACAAAAGAGGGGCAGTGGCACTGAGAAAAGACCATCGTCTCTTGTTGCTAATCCATAATTAGCAGGCGACGCTGAGAACACCGTGGGTTGAGCAAAAGACGTACGCACACATACACATGTTACCAGTTCCACAGTTCCTCTCCTGGCAAATGACAAGGTTTGTCTAATTAGCCCAAGGGAGGTTCCGTGTCCTTCCTCCCTTTTGCGGCCTGCCTCACAGCTTTATGTAAATACCACTCTTAAACATCTTGCCATATATTAAACCCCCATGCTCAATAAACCTTGCTGTAGAGAGTCATTTCTTAAAACTGTCCTGTTTATGGTGCTATACTCCATAGTACTTAATAAAGTAGGACCCTTTATCGACTCAATGGGATAAAATTTAGTACATTTGGTGTGCCACTTCTGGCCTCTCATAGGAGCTGAACATGTCTGCAGTAACTTCTAACCCCACTAGAGACTGGTCTGATGAACATACTGTATGTACAGAAGCTTCTAAACCCACTAGAGAATGTTCAGAGGGACAAGCCTACATTAGCTTCTAACCCCACTAGAAATGTCTCTGAGGAACATGTCTGGAGTAGATTCTAACCCCACTAGAGACTGGTCTGATGAACATATCTAGACAAGCTTCAAACCCCACTAGAGTTTGGTCTGAGGAACAACAGTAGCTTCTAACCCCATTAGAGACTGTTCTGAACAACATGTCTACAGTAGCTGGTGCCCACGTCACTGCTGTTGGTGATTTCTGCCTAGCATCTCCACTTGTACCGTTCCAAAGCACGTCTAGTTGTCCCTTTATAAGACCATCAAATTGTGTTGATGCTACAGAGTGACTGTGGTTACATTCCACTTATTCCTATCTAATAAGTTAATTAATTAGTGTATGGACACTAATTAAACACTGAGAAACGATGTGGCATTAATACAATAGACTGTGTACCTTTCAGATTCCCCGCCCAGTACAGGACTGGACACCCCCTTGAGTATGGCCCCTCACTAGGTTTCTTCCTAGGTTCGACCTACTAGGGAGTTTTTCCTAGCCACTTTGCATCACTTGTGTTGCTTGCTCTTTGGGGTTTTATGCTGGATATCTGTCAAAGCAGTTCGTGACAACTGCTGTTGTAAAAAGGGTTTATAAAATTAATTTGAATGATGGATTGAGTAGTTTCTAACCTCACATACTGGTCTGAGGAAAATGACTACTAAATCAGAATAATACATCTTGCATTGGTACTTAAACAAGCTGATCGTTCATTCATTTTGCACTATTACAAAACCTACAATTTGACAGATTTAGTAAATAATATACAATTACATTTATTTCAACCAACCACTCGCCTGTTTATTGTAAAGGTTAATGTGTACATTTCCGTTAATGGCACAGCCTGTGAAGTAAACATCTAATGTCGGGGTTTCTTCAGACAAACACTGTTGTTTATGCTGGTGGTTTTCAGAATCGGACTTTGTAAGTATGTTGCTCCATTTTTTCCAACTGTCCAAGAAAAGGCACCAGGAGCTCTGTAGGGAGATCTCCGCTCTATGCCCACTGACTGTCATGATTTCTCTGGCCTGCAGTCCAGCATCAGACAGCTGTTGGATGGTGTTGCTTTTCATATGCCAATCTCCTATAGAGAGATGAGGGATTTGCACAGCCTGGGCAGCATGAATGCTAGTGTATTGATGCCGATTGGCTTCCGACTGTACCACACTGTCACCTATGCAGAACACCTGCTCAGGATGCAGCTGTGATTCTGGTGCATCCTGATGCTCTTTGTCTAAAGAGGCAACGGGACAAAAGAGGGTTATCTTGTCTTCAAATATGCACCTACGTCTGTGTTGTCGATCTCTCTCTGATGGGTTCTTTTCTATGCTCATTACATGACAGTGTTGCCTATTTGCCACTGTTTTCATCCTGCTTTATTGTAAAAGACTCAGGTTTAAGATGTCAGTATTCTTCCTTTCCCCGGCGGCCATCTGAATATTAAACCACACTTTGTTTTGCAGAATTTCTAGCTATATTAGGGCTGAGTGCATTTGAGTCTCTTAATGTTTGCTAGTTCCTGGCTGGTGATAGCTGAATCTAGAATTTTCACCACACCAGCAAATACGTTATTGGAAGTGGTGAGTTCTGTGTCCTGCATCAGGCACCAAGACAGCTCAAGGAATGGTCAGTAATGAAATTATTTAGCCCATTGCTCAAATGGGCATAGCTGGAGATACCATACTCTCCATGTCATACAGTTGCATCGCAACTGACATTCAGGTTACATTTGGTGTTCGTCTTAAAGTCGACCTGAATGCTTTTCTCCGAGAGCCACCCTGTAAAGCACTTCAGCACTTTTTTTAAGTTGTCCCACCTTTGTTTCTCTCTTTCTCAATATCATCTACCACACTTTCATTAATAGTGGCATGTCTCTCTACTTCTTCCTCATCCGTTAGTGGAAAAGACAAATCAAATGTAATATTGAATTGGTCCATGTTATTAGAAAGCTAGGTAGTTGCAGATATGTTTTAACAATTGTACCAATTTAGCAAGGTGGTTGAAAGTTTTGTTTTGCTAGGTAACGGAGGGAAGCAGTGGCTACAATGTTGATACTTTTTATGAACAAAGAATAACATTAGTTTAGATTATAATGAATTGGACGTGGAAATCAGAATAATTATTTTTACAGTGTTGCAGATGTCGTATAGACAAGAGCTAGGTTTGTAAACATAGGTTTTAATGCAAACCTATTTTTACGAGGAAATTTGTATTCGTACTTTCCCCCGGCAGGGTAATATAATGAAATACCCTGGCTATGCGGATTAGATATTGGATCAGATATTGAATCAGATATTGGATCAGATATTGAATCAGATATTGGATGCACAATGATCTTACAGGAAAAGTAAACAAAGTCCAAAGTTCCATCATATGATTTGCAATTTTTTATCACTGGCTTAAAGCGTGTTTCAACCAATCACAATGCTTAATTTTATAAACCCATTGTAGAAAGTATCATCTAAACCCACTAGAGGCTGGTTTTGGCATTATAGCTGTAGGTGAATTTGGCTTCAGGTGAACAACTTGGCCCCTCCACTGGGCGAATGTAGTCAGCTCCAGCCTATAGCAACCAGAAAGGGTTTACTCTGCAATATGTGGTCCGGCTGCCGTTGTGGGCCAAAGTTGTTTTAATCACACCAATGACCACCTAGTGATTTACAAGACACTGCCTCCCTGGGACCAATTCAGCCAATCATATTAAAGCGATAAATATCCAGACCAGTAAAAGTGCCCTGGGGACTGGGCTGGAATGCTAAGGATGCAGGGGGGGCTGTCTGAGTGATGTTATTGGCAGAAGTGATGTCATCCCGTTCATCCCAGGGCACTTCATTACACTAATGGAATGGCTGGAGCGCACATGCCTCTTCTGGATGTGAGCCGAGCACCTTTATGAAGCCTAAAGTGGTTGCATTTGTGAATTCATTAGCCAGGCACGCTGCCCCCACAGCTGTACCATGACACAGCATTGCACCAATCCAGCCATAGTGTGCAGCATCCCGGACAGTAGCACTAACCAAGTCGCAGCACCGGCAGCAACACAGACTTGATCCCGGGGGTGCTGAACCAGAGATGGGTTAGGGTTCAGTAGAGAGGTTTTTATCTGGTGTGAGGCAGCCATTCTTTCAATTTAAACGTTTAAATGTAAAGGGCTGTATTTGCATGGGAAATAGGGGTTTACATTGCCGAAGCAAGTGGAAAATAAGCATAGAAAATTAACAATGATACAATAAATAAATAGGAATTAAAAGAGTGTTTGACAATGTTTTACAAAATTTTAAAAAGTGTAAGGCACTTTCATTGTCAAATTTATATTGATGTGAGAATCTTACAAATAGTTACAACTGAGATAATGTGAGACTGGAATAAAATAAGGTCACTTGTATGTTATTATCCCAGTGTTGTTTCCTCATGGAAAGGACAACCAGGGTAGCACAGACAATACTGGGACAGTATTGTATGTATGTAACATACGAATTACCTGATTTTATGGTCATAAATCGTTCTGCTGTTATTACACACTGCAAACCAAGAGCTTCACTATGTTTGATTTTGTGTCAAATTGTTTGTGTTTGTAGGATCTGAGGAAAATAAATGTCTCTAATATAAACATATAGTTGTCAGGAGGTTAGAAAGTGCAGCTCTGTTTCCACCTCATGTTGTGAGCGTAGTGTTCTCTCTCACCCTGTGAGTTTTTCCCCTAAATCCCATATTTGGTCTCAGTATTTGTTGCTTTTTCAGACCAATTCCACTGACTCCATTACCACATCTATTGGCCATCTTTCACGTTCCTTCTGCCTTCCACCCACTGTTCTTGCTCTGCTTCATCTTTCTTTCCACTGTCACATTACTGTCAATGGTGCTTGACCTGTACAGCGTCCACCCTTGACCGCCCTGCCAATGGGCCTGGAGTTCTAAAAACACAGCCCTCGGTTTCTACCTCAATGTCCAGACAGGAACAATTCACTGGAAAACTGCAGATAATTACTATTTATGTGGAGTTTTCCGCCTGTAAAACCTCACTCCTAATGTATTATTCAAAAGATTTTTGTGGCTCACTAGTGACAAAAAAATGTCTATTGAACACAACAAACAATAATAAAAAACAAAAAATGTCTTCATTATCTTAAACATATGCTCACTATCCCATTAAGAAGTGTAAATTAGTTTTTTTCACGGGCAAAGCACCACAGTCCCTCCATAAGGCACACCTGTTCACAGTTCAAAGGTACCGTCTCCCAAGCTGTTGGCTATATGCATATTAATTCCTACACTATTAGCAGCGCCTAGTCAAGGTCACCACCCGCGGTGTGCATAAAAATAGTTTTTATTTATTATTTATGACAGCTGCTAATTTGACATCTTTATAGCACATCTCCCATTATAGTTTGCCAGATGAAGAGCAGTTTCTCTCACATTGTAGTAACCAACACACAATTACTCTGTGATGTCTTTATGCTATTATGATTGGTGAGAGTTTTAATAAGTGAGGGCGGTGTAGCAGATATGTGTTTTCTCATACACGGCGTAAAGCTGTCTGTCTTTAAAGTAGGCCCAGCATTTTTATTTAATTGTTGTATTTTTGCATTTTATATACAGGGAAATCCCATTGAGACAGAAGTTTCATTCACAAGGTAGTCCTGTACACAAACATAAACATGATAAAAAAACAAAAACAATACAATTAATAAAAACACACAGTTTTCCCAGACCTCCTCCACCAAAGACCTGAACTATGTTGTTATGGGAAACCAGCAGTCATCACTTCACCCTGAAGGGTATTCCATGAGGCCGGGCATAAAAATTAAAAGCAGTCTTCCCTAATTCAGTTAAAACCCGCACGGCCTCCAGAGCTAACCTGCCCAGAGTGAATCTGACATCCATTACATTTCCATTCCAGCAATGAGGTAATATAAACTGGAAGTTTGTGCAAAATTACCATATAAACAAAAAAATTTAATGTGTCTCTCTTCATATTAAAAGAGAGGTCAATTCAACATTATTTTAGAACAACGTGATTGACTAGGATATTGTTAAGTTGAACACGATTATACCATATTCACCCTCGCAAAAAAGCCTAGGTTATAGTCTTGGCTGTAACTCCCGACATATAATCTTACCTTATTTCAGTCAGCTACCTGCCCTTGGTCGAGAACATTTTCGCATCAGCCTATAACAAAGTTCTGACATTAAATAAAGCACTAGCTGATCACAGTGCCTGCAGCAGGATGTCAGCTAGGGGAGGTCTGGACTGTGATATGCAATAGGAAATGAGGACAGATAGTGGACACATCAGTCATGCTCATAGTCAGTGTCCTTTCTTTTAGCTGACGCTCTCCAAAGTGACATGCATACTGACTCAGGCAGCAACGTGGCCGAAAAGCCCCCTGTTCAATCCCCCAACAGCCAGTATTAAAGTATTGTTGTTTTGTACATGATCAGGACAGTTAACCACAATTGCTCCTGGGTCATTTCTGCAAGTAAGAGTTGTTTCTTAGTGTGTCTGGTTAAATCCCATAAAACACTACAAACAAAACATATATATAGCTATGCAGTGTACTTTTTAGTTACGGGATGAATGAGCCATTTGGAAGCAGAAGTTGGTTGTTAATGAAGCCAGGATGCTGGGAAAAACACATCTGCCACTTATTGCCATGGTTCTTTCATGGCCAGAGAGTAAGCACACCTAGAGAATGTGTCATCTGAAAGACGAGACTACACAGAGGTTAATTTGATCTGTATACCAGAGTAGTGCCTCACACTGGCTGTCCAACGCCCCTACTTGCAGCAACTGGTCTCCCATCCAAGACTTGACCAGGACAAACCCTGCTTACAGTAGCTTCAGAGGCAAACCAGAAGTGTGAGGTCACATGGTCCACCTCAGAAACAATATGTAATTCTCCCTTTGCATTTAGGGCATCCCATTATCTAAACATACATATATAAAATTATACACACTCTCACAATATAGTTTAATTCACCCTAGTTTACAATGTAGATTTTCAATATATTGTATAAGCCCAGAGAATGAATAAATCATTGTTGTCATGGCATTTCAGTTTGTTCCTGGCAGCAACGATGTGAATATCCATGATGAATACATGAATATTCCTAATGAATATTTGAATACAGGCCTAGACTGATCAACACCGTCTATAATGATGACAGGCATGTCTCAAGTAATTCACAACAATCCAGACATTTTATTTTCCCTTTTCATGTAGACAGAACGAGATAGAAAAAAAGGGATTTCTCTTTTCATAAAACAACAGTGATCGAGATGCATTCACATTCTAGCCAGCCACATGCATATCAGTATATTTGACGGTCAAAATTTTTAATTGCACCCCAGCTTTTGTATTTTGAGTTAGTGCACAAGGTCGGCAATAGGGTGCCATTTGGGACACGTGTGAATGTTTCAATCCTTTAGTCATGTTGGGTGTAAACCAGGGAACGAGACACACTCACAGGATTTCTGCTGCTGTCCCTCACGAACATTCACACCTCTGCTCAGGACCAAATTGCTACTTACCTTTCTGTCGTTTTCAACCTTCACCCTTCTTACCGCTTGTGTTTCAAGGGCACTACCGCTTTGAGGCTGGTACGATTAAAGCAATGTACAGTGTGCTCTTGATGGCTTTTGTAACCTTGGTGCATTTCTGAAAGGTATGTACAGCACTTAGAAAAGATGACATGTTTCATCACAGTCAGTTGTCAGAGAGGATTCCAGAGACGCCGATAACGCTTTATTAGAGACAGTTCCAAGGTGTTGTCTCACACACACACACACACACACACACACACACACACACACACACACACACACACACACACACACACACACACACACACACACGCACACACGCACACACGCACACACACACAATGTTGTTCTTGCCTTGCCTCTATGGGCTGTAAGGCAGAGGTCATGACTCATACTGTGAACACAAAGGACGTCTGTCTTCACCTCCACATCTCCACTTTTCCAGGCAAAGCCCCTGGACTTGTCATCCCTTATGCCTTCACTCCTTCACCGCCCCTAATCTCATGTAGTCAGACCATGTGTAACATCGCAACTGTGGGTAACAACACAAAACAACTGTGGGTAACAACACAACTGTGGGTAACAACACAACACAACTGTGGGTAACAACGCAAGACAACTGTGAGTAACAACACAACTGTGGGTAACAACACAACCGTGGGTAACAACACAACACAACTGTGGGTAACAACACAACTGTGGGTAACAACACAACACAACTGTTGGTAACAACACAACTCAACTGTGAACAAAACAACTCAACCGTGGTTAACAACACAAACATGGGTAACAACTCAACTGTGGGTATTAACACAACCGTGAGTAACAATGCAACACAACTGTGAGTAACAACACAACCATGGGTAACAACGCAACTCAACTGTGGGTAACAATGCAACACAACTGTGGGTAACAACACAACTGTGGGTAACAACACAACCGTGGGTAACAACACAACTCAACTGTGGGTAACAACACAACTCAACTGTGGGTAACAACACAACACAACCGTGGGTAACAACACAACTCAACTGTGGGTAACAATGCAACACAACTGTGGGTAACAACACAACTCAACTGTGGGTAACAACACAACTCAACTGTGGGTAACAACGCAACTCAACTGTGGGTAACAACACAACTCAACTGTGGGTAACAACGCAACACAACTGTGGGTAACAACGCAACACAACTGTGGGTAACAACGCAACACAACTGTGAGTAACAACACAACCGTGGGTAACAACACAACTCAACTGTGGGTAACAACACAAGTTTTTGTAAGAAGGCTATTTTTTTTACATTCAGAAACAGAGAAAAATAATGTTCTGGGGTGTTCTCTTCAGATGACAACTTTTACAACCAATAACATGTCTGGGTGGGTGGGAAGAAATGTATGATGCAGTGATGTAACATCCCTCTGCTTGTTTAATTTCCAGTCTCTCTACAAAGTACGTAGAGTTGAAGATGAGATTAACTAAATTACAGACACTACAGCTCAATAACAGAAATGTTGATATACATTTAATAGTTTTTCTGTTTTTAGACTATATGGGCCACATAATGACATAATACTTTTACACCAATAAACCCCCCCAAAACAGATTACCTGTCAGATCAGTATCAGGATTATTTTTATTGATCAAGTGGGTGTGTGTTTTGCAAACACCATCTGGAATGTTTTACAGCAACACCACTAAACAGGCCAGATTATTGATAGCCACCTGGTAACTGCACTACAAACTCACCAGTGTTTTTAAACAACTGGGGGTTTCACGTAACAACAAGGAAGAGGAGGCAAATGCAGATTCAAAGGGTCCTCTTTTAATGCTGAACACTTCTAGTAGATACTCCAATAGGTTTAAACAAAAAAAAGTAATTTTAAGCGCTACACCTTTATAAACTTGAATCTTCAAGCAAAGACTGAGCGCAAGCATATAACAATATCCGACAAGGTAGTGCTAACAAACAGATGTGTAAGTAGTATAGTTAATGAGGAAAGAGATGACAGGTGTGCGTAATTATGTGCCGGCAGGTCCATGGTAGCATGGAGGAGAGAGGGAGTTCTGTGGAGAGAGGGCACTTGAGAAGGTGTGACAACACCCTGAAAACAATATGGGAAACAAAATCCTAAAAAATATGTTATTCCACTTTTTATCTCAAACCTACATATAAACACACTGGGCCAGTGGTTCCCAAACCTTTTTGGCTACTGAACCAGGGGTTCTAGTACACATGGGAAACACTACCCAGGCAGAAGTGGTTTGCTCACCAAATTTTGCAAATTATAGCTATTTATCGATGTTTCCCTTTAAATAGTAGCCTACACCTAGTCATAGGTATTTGGATTACTGAGTGAAACAGGAAAACTAGAGTTCTGCTTGGGCAATTTAGAATGGAGTACATACCATTGTTTATATCTGTTAGCTATCATGTGCATTACACTGTTTTACCAATATGATAGAGAGGCATATGGCCAATTCAGTAGACAAACACACACTGCATATACAGTATCTCACAAAAGTGAGTACACCCCTCATATTTTTTGTAAATATGATTATAAATTTTCAGTGTGACAACACTGAAGAAATTACACTTTGTCACATTGTAAAGTGGTGTACAGCTTGTATAACAAAGTAAATTCACTATCCCCTCAATATAACTCAACACACAGCCATTAAGGTCTAAACCGCTAGCAACAAATGTGAGTACACCCCTAAGTGAAAATGTCTATATTGGGCCCAAAGTGTCAATATTTTGTGTGGCCACCATTATTTTCCAGCAGTGCCTTGGGCATGGAGTTCACCAGAGCTTCACAGGTTAGCACTGGAAACACTGGGGGTAATAAAAACCTGAAAACATAAACCTGAAAACACTGGGGGAAACAAAATCCTGAAAACATAAACCTGAAACATTGGGGGAAACAAATTCCTGAAAACACTGAGGCAACAAAAACCTGACAACACTGGGGAAACAAAAACCTAAAAACACTGGGGGGAACAAAAACCTGAAAAAGAAAGGAACATAAACAGGAATCAAATAAAAGTGTACTGCAATGGCTGAACTATTTAAGCCTGTGTGTTTTTGTGTGTGTGATTTTGTGTGTGCTTGCATGTGTATTTGCCTGGTTGTGTGTTTCAAAGTGTAGCTAGGCTGTTTGTTTTCCCTCATCAGTCCTGTGCTGTATGAGGCACTGGTGCGCCTTTGTCCCTGGTGGCGATCGATCCTCTTCCAGTGCTAACCTTGAGGTAATGAGCCCATATCTGAGGGCGTTGACTCTTGACAGCCATGACACTTCCCAACCAGCTAGCAGAGAAAGAGAAAAGGAGAAAGAGATAGAGACAGAGAGAGAGAGTGAGGAGACACTAAGCCCCTATATTAACAACAACAGTGAACAGCAGGCTGGTTCACTACTTTAAACCATAGTTATTAAACAACAGGCTGGTTCACTACTTTAAACCATAGTTATTAAATAACAGGCTGGTTCACTACTTTAAACCATAGTTATTAAATAACAGGCTGGTTCACTACTTTAAACCATAGTTATTAAACTACAGGCTGGTTCACTACTTTAAACCATAGTTATTAAATAACAGGCTGGTTCACTACTTTAAACCATAGTTATTAAA
>JACXGM010035168.1:0-11760 GCA_016801145.1 Umbra pygmaea | reverse complement strand
CCTCAGGGTCCGGTCACCTCTTGTCGTTGTGAAGCGTTTTTTGCCACACTTTTTCCTTCCCACAGACTTCCCACTGAGGTGCCTTGATACAGCACTCTGGGAACAGCCTATTTGTTCAGAAATTTCTTTCTGTGTCTTACCCTCTTGCTTGAGGGTGTCAATGATGGCCTTCTGGACAGCAGTCAGGTCGGCAGTCTTATTCATGATTGCTGTTTTGAGTAATGAAACAGGCTGGGAGTTTTTAAAAGCCTCAGGAATCTTTTGCAGGTGTTTAGAGTTAATTAGTTGATTCAGATGATTAGGTTAATAGCTCGTTTAGAGACCCTTTTCATGATATGCTAATTCTTTGAGATAGGAATATTGGGTTTTCATGAGCTGTACGCCAAAATCATCAGTATTAAAACAATAAATGACCTGAAATATTTCAGTTGGTGTGCAATGAATCTAAAATATATGAAAGTTTAATTATTATCATTACATTAGGGAAAATAATGAACTTTATCACAATATGCTAATTTCTTGAGAAGGACATGTATATAGTTCTGCAATCTGCACTTAAGTTAGTGATTTATTTATGACTTTCATATGAATGTTTACACCAGGCTTGGTCAGTGCTCAATATACTACTGTGATTGAAGTACTTAATTACATAAAAGGTGTAATTCATATAAATTCATGCATCACCTAATTTCATCATTACATACAGGCCTGACCTCCAGGAAAGAACAGTTTGTTAAATCTAATGTGGTGTTGTTCATACTACACAATGATTTATTGCTTGCCTTTGTTGAATAATACAGAAGTCAAAGAGTTGAAAAAATAAATCGCATATTGAATCGCAATATTGGTGAAAAAAATTGCAATTCGATTATTGTCCAAAATCGTTCAGCCCTAGGCGTGTGCAATTAATCAAATTTTTATCGCGATTTCAATTACAACTCTTAATGATCACAAAAACAGTGTAATCAAGAAAAAAACAATTTTTGTACATTGCATTCCCTAAGAACTCTTATTTGTGTTCGACTCTGATTACTTGTGTTCGAATGACACTCACAAGCGCACTTTTGTCCCTCCCGAAACCGAAACTCACACTCAGTTGTCAATTAAAGACACATTTTACAATGTAACTCCATATCCATCGTGCGCGCTGGCACAAAAAAAATAACACATGCCGTTGCATACTTTTTAGCCAAAGATCTGCCCCATTAGCAGAGTTGAGAACGACCGCTCTAGAATGTTGTTGCATACTTTGGACAAGCATTATAATTTGCCATCTCGCCACCACTTTACCAGAGTTGCTCTGTGTGCTTTATATGAGAAATGCTGTGCAGAAGTGGTGACAAAGGCAGAGAATTGATCTATGGTCTACAGTATTTTATATATTACAGCAAGGTGATTGCAAATGCTCCATGAGTTTACCTCACAGCAATGCAGGTACTTTGTTAGTTAGCTTATCAGCTTTGTCTGTTTGAGTCTTGTTTAAGATATTTTGTGTGCTTGCAGCATTGTTTACTGAAACATTTTTCTTCAGTATTAGATTGCGCATCTCTCACTACCAAAGCAACGAAATAACGACCCACCACTTTCATTGAGCAGTTAATCACGTTCTCATTCTTGGTTTCATTAGCACAGATGTAACGTAGAGCCATGTATGACTTTTGAACAATTATTCTACCGACTGAAGAGTCAGGCTTCTCATTACTTCCATTCAGTAGTTTGTTTGAACTGCTGTTTGCGATTCTACAGCAGACTTAATTAAGCATAGTGATCTTGCGCACTTGAAAAACCTGCAGGCAAAATAGAAAATAAGATACATTTAGAACTGTTAATTTATTTCATATAAATATAATTAACCTATTTACAAATATAATTGAAAGACATTGCTGTCTAATCAAATCCAAACATTCAAACAAACTGTGTGTGCTGGTCACCACCCACAAAGTCAGAAAATGCACCTGCTCCTGACGTCAGAATATCTTCACTGTTTTTCAAAATCAACAAACACAAATTTCCAAAGTCAATGAGTAATCAATTTTAATAACCATAATTTTAATATTGACTAAAATAATCTTGATTATGATTTTTTCCATAATCGAGCAGCCCGTTTTCAGCCCTAGCCTGAACCAGTATGACTTTGAAGGGTGACCGCAAACATTTTATTTACTGCAGCCACAGCCATCAAGCGCGAACCATTGACAGTGAATAAAACGAGGTGAACGTACAGGCCATAGTGTGAAATGCGTAAACCAATGGTGTAAACATAATCATATATGATGACACAGGTTTTTATTTAAAAGAACGTAACCTTCATTTGTATGTAGACCTAAGCAATTTATATTCACAATACTTACTAAAATATATAATGATTATTATTTTATTGCATTTGTTTTAGGATAGTTGTTTGAAGATTAAAAAAAGAAATTGGTCGGTATTAACAAGTTTACAGGAGGCATGTCGGTCGGACTAAAAGGGAAAAAAATTGTAATAATAATTTTGTCAATCCTAAATTGACAGGGTCGGTGGGGTTACCCCAAACAAGAATATTTTTAAGGATGGCCTTGTGTGTTAAGAGTACATTTTGGATTAAAGTGCACAGATTTCAAACTCATTAAAAACATGCAGACTCTTAAACCTTGGTCTATTGACGCTCTAGCGTCGTACATTTTAGCAACTAATGCTTGGTGCCGTTGGTAAGAGGAGAATTAGATGCAAATAATGAGTGGTGGCTCATCTCTGTGGGTTCAGAGCCAGAGATATCGTGCCTCAAAGCAGACGATGGTCCTTTTTGAATAAAAATATCACAGACAGGAAGTAGGAAGTGAAAATGACAAAATAACAAATGTACAATGATGTAGGACATCATCCTGCATAAAAAAACAATTTTTGGAATTGGGAATTAGCTGGGTTTTAAAAACATATAGAAATCTAGTGAGAAATGAGTGCAGGATTTTGATGTTGACTTGTTTGTATGGCCCCCAAACGTTGTACACTGGTCCAGGAGCCCTGGGGGCTTGACAACATTGATTAAAAAGCCTTATCATGGTTTACAAGCTTTTACACAAACAACAAAATATACATAGGTTCTTTAGTTTTTTGGGATAAATATTTAATAAAACATAAAATTCAATGACCCAGGATGTTGAATTTCATCCATCCATGTTGTAGCCATGAGTCTTTTGAACCCAAACTATAAGGCACTTCCCTGTAGGTCAAAGTATGACCTTTCCAGCGGCCAAAAAAATCAACATTGTGCCAGGCGGACTTCATTTTACAAAGCATATCGTTGCCGTTTTCAGAGACTGATAATTTATTGTTCCGTGTGAAAAGCTCTTGCTTCAGTCCAATTAATTCTGTGCAAACATTTTAATGTAGTAAATGCAATTTGCACAAATTATGTGGCCTACAATATGATGAAAAACGCTTTTTTCCCCCACTTAAAATGGAAACAGAGAACTAAAATATCCAGCTGTAATGCAAATGTTCAGTTAATGAGTTGTAAAATGTAGTTGTGAATCTGTCTATTGAGCAGTCAGGATTGTTTTTAACTATAAACAATAATGTGAGTGAGTGATGGAACGTCATAAATCCACATAAAAAAACCATATACATACATACATACATACATACATACATACATACATACATACATACATACATACATACATACGCTTAACAAAATAAATCTTAATTACTCAATCAATAATGACAGATGCTTGCATTTTTTCTAACAATTTTTTATCTACACGATAAAGATCACTACAATAGCCTATCCTTCAGATTTTATTACTGTAACTTATTTATAAATACATTTTTAGACAACTTTATATAGGCCTACTTCTTTTTCCACATTCATTTATTAAAATAGAATGCAGGTAAAATCTTTAAAACATGGATGTTTCAAGAATCTTAGATTAAACGACCTTTGTCTATGAGCATAAACTAAATCCGAAATGGCGATAAGTTCTCACAAAGAACGTTGAGGGATGAATTATTAATTTTGATACCTTTGCAAATTTAAAATATTTGTGTTATGGAAGTATTGGTAAATTTTTTGAAATAAATTAACACAATCTCTGCACTAAGAGTGCAGACTACATTATATTTGTCTAACTATTTTTTACTTGTTCTAAAAAGGGTATATGACAAGCCATACACTCACCTTGGAAAAAGATTTGCCTTCAGTGAAATCTTTTGCATCTTCCTTTGTAGGCAATTCCTCTGCACTGGTTGAAGATGCTCCATTCTTGGCAAGGTCGCCATCAATCTTGGAATCCCTATCTTCCTTGGAGAGGGGTTCATCATCCTTGGAGAGGGGTTCATCATCCTTGGAGAGGGGTTCATCATCCTTGGAGAGGGGTTCATCATCCTTGGAGAGGGGTTCATCATCCTTGGAGAGGGGTTCATCATCCTTGGAGAAAGATTCATCATCCTTGGAGAAAGATTCATCATCCTTGGAGAAAGATTCATCATCCTTGGAGGTTTCATCATCCTTGTAGAAGGTGTCATCTTCTTTTGAGTAAGTTTCATCTTCAAATTGGTTTTCAGTGTCTGAATCAACTTTCTTTCCTGAAGAGGTAATGGTGTAATATTATCCAAATTGGAAAAAAACATTCAACAAATTGCATTTGAAACGTAAGCAAATTACCTTTAATTTTAAAATTCTTTCTAGGTGTCGTGTCTGCAGACAGTGGAATTTCAATGATCTCTGGATCTCCACCTTCCTCCTCAATGGCCTGTCAATATGTAACAATTCAATGACTTGATGATACTGAAATAAGAGACAACTAGCTACATCGCTATATATAAAGATAATCAATTTAGCTAGATTAGCGATGGATTGTGTTTATTAACTTGTAAATAACTGAGCACTTATGTATACCATTTATTTCAATGCCAACATCTTTGAGTAAGTTTCAATCGTGCATCACGAAACACATCGTCTATGGTTGTGTACAGTACAGCAGTTATATGGGCTAACCAAGTAGCTAGCTGCTATACTACAGTACGTGAACCTGACGCTGAAAACCAACTATTGCGTGCACGAGAACCGCATTCGCAAAACAACAGATAATACGTCATATAACTAATTAACTAGTGACACATCCAATCCTCAACAAGCAGTTAAGTCTTTATCCCATGACAAGTTTTAATAACAATATATAGCGGAAGCTAGCTAAGATAGCTAGCCATGGCGCTAAATAGGTCACAAGGGAGGACCGCCTCTCATCGATACATTTTTGGTAACGGCCCGTAAAAGACCGTCTTTACCTGTTTTAATCTGGAAATCAGAACATTCTTCACACCAACGACATCTAAATTCCTTCGTTTAAGTTCTGATTTGAGATCTATGACTCGTAAATCTGTAATTCGTTTTGATTCCGTTGAAATGGCAGCCGACGCCATTTTACCTCACTGAATTGTTAGCGATATGCAAAAGCGCGCACGCTCCAATGACAGGATGGCACGCTCACGTAATGCAAACAAGTTTCTTCTTTGGGGAACTTTTTTTGTTGGCTGGAAACCATTGTTAAATATGCATTAATGCCATCTATGGTGCTGGAGTGTAAGAGACCCCCTAAACAATAAAACATAATCCACAAAATAAAATACCAGAAACCCTCGCTTTCACCCTTATTTAGTCCTCTAAGAAAAATTGAAATTGAATATGCCCCAGAATTCAACCTCATATTCCTGTTCCACCTCTCCAAATTATTACCAGTCCCCTCTAAATCTTGTTCTTTAACCCCGTCATCCCAAAATACCTAAAACCACATTTTAAAAACTCTGCCCGATTCCCAAACTTAAAAATATCGTAACAATAACAACCTCCATTCTCTTTCCACTCAAGGAAATAAAAAGAATGCAACAGGTCCTGTAAAATGGCCTCATATTTCTTGGCTGTTTACACAGTGCCTTGCGAAAGTATTCGCCCCCCTTGAACTTTTCGACCTTTTGCCACATTTCAGGCTTCAAACATAAAGATATGAAAACTTATTGTGAAGAATCAACAACAAGTAGGACACAATCATGAAGTGGAACAAATTTTTTGGGATATTTCAAACTTTTTTAACAAATAAAAAACAGAAAAATTTGGCATGCAAAATTACACCTTTTGCTGCAATTACAGCTGTAAGTCGCTTGGGGTATGTCTCTATCAGTTCTGCACATCGAGAGACTGACATTTTTGCCCATTCCTCCTTGCTAAACAGCTCGAGCTCAGTGAGGTTGGATGGAGAGCGTTTGTGAACAGCAGTTTTCAGTTCTTTCCACAGATTCTCGATTGGATTCAGGTCTGGACTTTGACTTAGCCATTCTAACACCTGGATATGTTTATTTGTGAACCATTCCATTGTAGATTTTGCTTTATGTTTTGGATCATTGTCTTGTTGGAAGACAAATCTCTGTCTCCGTCTCAGGTCTTTTGCAGACTCCATCAGGTTTTCTTCCAGAATGGTCCTGTATTTGGTTCCATCCATCGTCCCATCAATTTTAGCCATCTTCCCTGTCCCTGCTGAAGAGAAGCAGGCCCAAACCATGATGCTGCCACCATCATGTTTGACAGTGGGGATGGTGTGTTCAGGGTGATGAGCTGTGTTGCTTTTATGCCAAACATAACGTCTTGCATTGTTGCCAAAAAGTTCAATTTTGGTTTGATCTGACCAGAGCACCTTCTTCCACATGTTTGGTGTGTCTCCCAGGTGGCTTGTCGCAAACTTTAAACGACACTTTAAAATATATTTTTATGGATATCTTTCAGAAATGGCTTTCTTCGTGCAACTCTTCCATAAAGGCCAGATTTGTGCAGTATGCGACTGATTGTTGTCCTATGGACAGACTTGCCCACCTCAGCTGTAGATCTCTGCAGTTCATCCAGAGAGATCATGGGGCTCTTGGCTGCATCTCTGATCAGTCTTCTCATTGTATGAGCTGAAAGTTTAGAGGGACGGCCGGTCTTGGTAGATTTGCAGTGGTCCGATACTCCTTCCATTTCAATATTATCACTTGCACGGTGCTCCTTGGGATGTTTAAAGCTTAGGAAATCTTTCTGTATCCAAATCCAGCTTTAAACTTCTCCACAACAGTATCTTCGACCTGCCTGGTGTGATCCTTTTTCTTCATGATGCTCTCTGTGCTTTCAACTGACCTCTGAGACTATCACAGAGTAGGTGCATTTATACGGAGACTTGATTACACAAAAGTGGATTCTATTTATTATCATTAGTCATTTAGGTCAACATTGGATCATTCAGAGATCCTCACTGAACTTTTGGAGGGAGTTTGCTGCACTGAAAGTAAAGGGTCTGAATAATTTTGCCTGCCCAATATGTCAGTTTTTTTTTGTTAAAAAAGTTTGAAATATCCAATAAATTCCGTTCCACTTCATGATTGTGTCCCACTTGTTGTTTCTTCACAAAAAAATTACAGTTTTATATCTTCATGTTTGAAGCCTGAAATGTGGTAAAAGGTTGAAATGTCCAAAGGGGCCGAATACTTTCGCAAGGCACTGTACAACCATGCAGAGCAATCATGGTGCTTGTCTTTTTTGTACGTAAATCACAGAAATGTAAACATTTTTATACTTGTAATGAGTTTATGATCAGGTATATGTGTATATGTCTACAGTATATGAAAATAGTAATGTATATAATATATTGTAATGTACAGTATAATGTAAACAGCAGAGTAATGTAAAAAAAAAGTAAGCTTTTACGTTGCAGGATATCTAAAATATATGATCAGGTATATATGTATCTACAGTATATGCACAGTAAAATGTAAAATATTTGAAAACTGTTAAGATGCAGGATGTGAGTAGAATATGAGCAGGGTATCTACAGTATATGAACAGTATAACAACAGTATCTGTAGAGTTATGTGCTGTGTGTGCATAGTCGGTTTGTTTTCAAGGGGCATGTACATGAGGCCTAATGCTGTAGGAAAGAAAATGTTCTTGTGGTGCGAGGTCTTGGTCTTGATAGACTTAATAGATAAACTGAATAGACCATTTCCGGGGTGAGAGGGATCAGCCACAATCTGATGTTCAGATCCCACTTGAGGTCCCTGGCAATGGTGGCGCCCAGGAAGCTGATGGACTCTACAGAGTAACCGGAAAATCACACAGGGCAATTACGGGACGGCAGCTGGGCTTCTCCTGCACCAAGACATCAGATGGTCAATCTTCCAGCTGTAGGCAGATTCGTCTTCATCAGAAATTAATCAGATGAGGGTGGTGTCATATGCAAAGTTTATAATCCTTTTATAATCCTTTGGCTTTCTCAAAATATAAACCTATCCATAATCTTCTGTACTGTAGGAAATTAGGTGTAAGATGACACGCCAGCCTATACATTTTCCATTGCTTAGCGGTCCAAGCTTTGTGCTCTTTCCTGCTCCTTAGTGCAGGAAGGAAAAGGGGGGCATTTAGGATTTAGCACTATCCTCCCACTTAAGCACCAATAAGGGTGCACCATAAGACCCCCAATAACATCTGGGCCTTGTTCGGTTAAAAAACATTCTTGAATATTGTAAATAGAAGTTACAAGAATAAAACAGACGTGATTTGTAGTTATACAGTACATAACTGAAAGGCATGTTTGTTTTAATTTCATATTGCATATTTACGTATTTCTACCTGAACATTCCGGAATGTGAAACGTATGAATCCAGCACAGTTGTCTTATAGGAATAGGTAGATTCCAAATCAGTCCAATGGTGTAATTTGCCCAAATGCCTTACTTTGCATGATGTGCTTTAAATGTCTGTAACGTGAACTCTCCTGTCATTGTCACATGGCTGGTGAAATCAGTACTTCCTGGCTTGCCGCTGTCACCTCCCTGCCAAGGATGGCGAGACCCAGGGGTTTTGCATGGCATGTCTGGGGCGTGAACACACACATACCGCTCTCCTGCCTTACCCCAGTTGCCCCGTGTGTGCGGCCTTGCCACCCAAGATTTGGGCTCGACATGAGGCCTTTCTACTCGGCGCCACTCCAGTGGAGGAGGTGGTTGACGTTCTTCTGTCAACGTCCCAGAATTGCCATCCTGTGTTCCCTCAAGGGTGACGATGGGTTTTTTCGCCAGGAACACAGGAACGCTTGGCATGTGATGTTTTAGTGGCACAACCTGCTAGTGCAGAGTCCTCTCTTTCAGCCCCTAAAAAGGACAACGAGGACGTCTCCTCAGACACAGAGGAGGCAGAAGCGGGAACCCTGCCCTCCCCTCATTCTGCCGTAACTTCCCAGCATTCTGCCAGAGTCCAAGGACATGTAGCATGTAGGACTTCTCCCTTTCGGAAAAGTCCTACATGCTACCATTGCAATCGGTGGGCGCCTCATCCAATGTTGCTGTGCTAGTGGCCTCCCTGGCCTCCTTAATGTCAACAGTGGCTAAGATGATCTTAACTGTGTTGTTGTGAACCATTTACTGTTTTATTATGATGAACCATTAACTGTGTTATTATGAATCATGTACTGTGGCCTCGAACTCGTCCATGCTTCCTGTTTCGGTTTGTCGAGTGCCGCTGAAAAAAAATGAGTGGTGCGCGCCCTCAGCTTGCACGCTCTAAATCCTTGCGAACCAATAAAATCTACATCATTTTGACGTCACTTTGGTGTGCGCCAGGTCGGGAATGATGAGTATACTGAAGGCATGAGATGCAGGGTACTGTCGCCTGACGTCATTCAGGCGATTCAATGCACACAAGCTATATCTACAGCGAAGAATTACGCATACAAGTGGAAGCTTTTTGCTAACTGCTGCGTCACGTGAGGTGGACCCTCATTCCTGAGTTTTCCTTCAATGTTTATTAGAGGAAAAGAAAGCGCCAGAGACCATTAAGGTCTATGCATTAGCTATTTTGGCATATCATGATGGCTGGATGAACTCTTCTGTATTCGCCCACCCTCTGGTTTCAAGTTTTTTGAACAGGGCACGCAGACTGTGTCCTAGTATCAGGCTAGGACTCCCCAAGTGGGACCTGCCGATAGTCCTGGAGGCTCTACAGGAACCCCCATTTGAATCTTTAGAACAGATTTCTTTGAGAATGCTGTCTATTAAAACTGCACTCGTTATCACCTTGGTATCAGCTAAAGGAGTGAGCAACTGGTGTGCGCTTTCGGTCCAACCGGGCTGTTGCATTATCAATGGTGATTATAGCAAGGCTGTTTTGAGACCAAATCTGACCTTTACTCCCAAGGTTATCAATTCCTACAGAGCTAACTCCTACAGATCTAGAATTTTAGAGTTGAGGGCTTTTTCTTCTTCTCCTTTTTGAGATGAGACGGAAAAGAAATGACACCACTTGTATCCAGTCAGGGCTTTGAGTGTGTATATTAACAGAACTGCTCCTTTGAGATCATTTCATCAACTGTCATGGAGCTGCGAAGAGAGGCACTCCTTTGTCCAAGAGCCGATTGGCTCACTGGTTATGTGAGGCTATTGATCTAGCTTACGTATCTAGAGGTCTGCCAGAACCTAAGGGACTGAGAGCTCACTCCACGAGAGGTGTGGCATTTCATTCATATTTCATTACCGTGAGATACAAGGCAATGGAGCTTTTTATACATTGTCCTGTTTCTTTAGAAATAAACAGTGGACAAATAGAGTCTTTAAACGCTTTGGATGTAAATTTATTTGCTGTCTAAGTGACCCCTAAAATGAATGGAATAAATGGAATGCTAACGTAAGGTGATAGCCAGGTAGCATCAGAATCCACCCAGGGCTGCTTCAACTTCCGCGTCTAAGCTTAGCCCCTTGGGTCCATCTTGTATACTGTCATTGCTCAAATCAGATCTCCACAAACCAATGGATGATGTCACACATGCTTCGTCCAGTAATATATACGGTCTGTGTTAAAAACTGAGAAAAATATGCTCGTGCACATTTCCAATGTCATGTGAGGTCCGCCTCAGTTTTGAATCAACCAATCAAATGATTTCTGCCTCCAAGGCAGATCTGCCTGGAGAACACTTTTCAATAACTAAAAGTCCTATGAGTGTCAGTGGATCTATACTGTCTATGTATGAGTTGATCAAGCCTGACTATACCGTAGGTTCTCTGACTATCCCCAGACCTCCAGCACAAGGCAGCACAAATTGGCATAGCACTGCCTGGGATTTTAGACATTAGATAAATCAGATTACCTATCCTGCCACGTTGCTCTCCATCAACTCAATTGTGCATAGATCGGGAGCCTGTAAATTTAATCGCGGAAGTATAGTTGGTGAATGAAATCAACCCGTACATGATCTGCATAAAGGCTTCTGTGTTGGGTGAACAGTGTGAAACGAATCGGTGGCTTGGCAACATGTGGTTGGATGAACCATGTGCACGCCACTTGCCATCCCACAGATCTGTTCAAGGAGTTGCGGAGTTGTTAGTTTTAATTTGTACTTTTCATACTGTCCCATCGTCTTCAGAATGGGGGTTGTATACACAAGTGGGTAATGAGGTAACAACAAACAGGTGCACATACCATTTAGAGAACACACCAGGGGCAAATGAAGCAGTGCTGCAAAATGTCTGTAGCTTTTTAGGGTTTTAAAATAGTGACCATAAGGTATGTCTGTCACGTTTCGTTGCTATCAGTGGAGAGAGGCAGGTGCGAAGGAGATTCAATCAAATCTTGTTTATTACATAAACTTAGAAATAAGGAACTGCCGCGTGGGGCAAAAACGGATATATATCCTAGAACATGTACACGTAGGATACGCAACATCAAACAATGAACGACAAGGACAAGGAGGAAACACAAGGAATAAAT
>JACXGM010035167.1:0-11760 GCA_016801145.1 Umbra pygmaea | reverse complement strand
CATACACTCACTAGCCCATAAAGGACTTTAAAACCTTTTACAGGTAGTCTATATACATACACTCACTAGCCCATAAAGGACTCTAAAACGTTTTACAGGTAGTCTATATTCATACACTCACTAGCCCATAAAGGACTTTAAAACCTTTTACAGGTAGTCTATATACATACACTCACTAGCCCATAAAGGACTCTAAAACGTTTTACAGGTAGTCTATATACATACACTCACTAGCCCATAAAGGACTTTAAAACCTTTTACAGGTAGTCTATATACATACACTCACTAGCCCATAAAGGACTTTAAAACCTTTTACAGGTAGTCTATATACATACACTCACTAGCCCATAAAGGACTTTAAAACCTTTTACAGGTAGTCTATATACATACACTCACTAGCCCATAAAGGACTCTAAAACCTTTTACAGGTAGTCTATATACATACACTCACTAGCCACCTCATTAGATACACCTGTTTAACTGCTTGTTAACGCAAATATCAAATCAACCAATCAAGTGGCAGCAAGTTAATACATTTAGACATGTTCTGTATGCATGGTCAAAACGATCTGCTGAAGGTCAAACCATGCATCAAAATGAAGAAGAAAGGTGATTTAAGTGACTTTGAACGTGGCATGGTTGTTGGTGCCAGGTGGGAAAGTTTGAGCATTTAAGAAAGTGCTGATCTACTGGGAATTTCCCCCACACAGCCATCTCTACTGTTTACAGAGAATGGTCTGAAAAAAAGAAAGTATCCAGTGAGTGGCAGTTCTGTGAGCGCAAAGGCAACAGTAACCCAAATATCCAATCTTTACCACCAAGTTTTGTAAAACAGCATCTCTAAATGCCAGAACTACAGAAGACCAAAAACTCCTGTCAACTAAAAACAGAAAACTGATGCTACAATTTGGACGTGCCCAATAATATTGAACAGTGGATAATTGGAAAAAAACGTTAACTGCTCTGATGAGTCTCGATTTCTGCTACGCCATTCAAATGTTAGGGTCAGCATTTTGCGTAAACATGAAAGCATGGATCCATCCAGCCTTGTATCAACCGTTCAGGCTGGTGATGGTGTAATGGTGTGGGGGACAGTTCCTCTGCACACACTTTGGGCCCCTTCACATCAAATGAGCATCATTTAAATGCCACAGGCTTCATGAGTATTGTTGCTGACCATGTCCATTTCTTTATGACCACAGTGTACCCATCTTCTAATTGTTACTTTTAGCAGGATAACGTGCCAAATCACAAAGCTCACATAATCTCAAACTGGTTTCTTAAACATGACAATGAGTTCCAGAGTCACCAGATCTCAATCCTAACGAGCACCTTTGGGTTGTAGTGGAATGCAATATTTGCAGGATGACTGTGCACTCGACCGATCTGCAGGAACTGAGTGATGCAATAATGTAAATATGGACCAAAATCTCAGAGGAAGAAAATTAACAAATAAAAAATCCTCTGAGGAATTTTCCCAGCACCATGTTGAATCTCTGCCACAAAGATTTAAGGCAGTTTTGAAAGCAGAAGTGGGTCCAATAAATGCAATAAATATATAAAGATTACAATTACAACCCTTTCTATCCCAATTTGCAATGAGTGTAATATGGCAACATGTAACATATGTTAAATGGTTGTTTTGTGAATGGTTGTCAGTTTGAGGACATATTTATACTAGATTGTTAGTGAAGAAACTGTGAAACAGTTTAAGACAGCAGAGATCTTACTGCTAATAAACAGCAGCACAGGAAAAACATTTGAAAAGTAGCCATGATAGGCTCTTGACAAGTGTACATTCCCAAAATCAGTCTCTCAACTAGGCTCTCTCCCAGACCTTCTCATTCGCTCCCTCGTGTCCACGAGTCTCAAGCCGAGATTCTCTCGTATTCCTGTCACAGCAAAATTGAGATCATGATTGGGAAATGATCCTCGTGTGATGCTTGTCATTTTGACGTACGGTCGGGGGAATCACAGGCCTTTTATGTCCGTGGGCTCACACTGAATCAATTTCCTCAAGCTGACAAACTCCACGGAGCGGGATGCTGGCAGATGTCCTCAGCACTCCTCCATTCACACGTAACGGCAGATTGAAGCAAGGCAGCATCAGCGTTCGTTGGCACGACTGAGGCGTGTTTGTAAGTGGTCATTATCTGTGTGAAGGTTCATGCCAATTACCTGAGTACTTGTCTTTTGCTCACAGCAGACTAATGAGAAGAAAATACGACTGTTGCTCTTCAGTTATTTAAAAAAACAGTGATGATTAATTGTAGGTTTGATTACACTGTCGCTTTGACTGCACTGTATTCTGCAAGTGAAGAAGTGCACACCTAACGTGGATACTAATTTTTCAGTGTAGGGGATACGTTTTGCCCTTTGTGCCTTTGCTTTCAGAAAAGTGTTGCCTATCCATTATTATCATGAACAAGGGCCTTGCTCAGTTTTCACAGAATGAAAGTAGCAGGTCATTTTTTGAAAGTACTGTTTATTAGTGTTTCCCTTTCATTTCAACCCAACCTGAGTTTGCGTCCATGTTTGTGTGAGCCTCTTTGTATTTTGTGTGCCTGTACTTCTCTGTGCCTCTTGTTAAATGTTTGATAAACTCAGCACAGCACAAGTCTTTAGTCATGGTGACTAAGACTTTTACAGCATGTTCTCTATTACAAGTGATCTGTCTTCATGCGGAGCTATTGAACGTAACAACTGAATGACTGAAGAATGCAGACAACCATCCCTCATGATACTTGTATACGAGCCGGCTCTTTCTCTCTTACATTAATTTGCTCTGTGTTTACGGTGTTGCTGTGAATCAACCCACGGTTACATCTAATGTCCCAGCCACAACCACCCTCTGTCTAAAGTGTTTTAGTTTGGTGGGACATTGACTAGATATGGTGTGTTTGATTAACTGGCTGCCTGTGGTGGGAGAGAGTGCTCTAAGGACCTGCAGAACTCAACCCTGTGCAAGAATGAGGACTCTGACAGGAATTGATGAAAAATCACACACACACACACACACACACACACAATGCAGTGTTATGCATATAGTTCATGATGAGTGGTATTATAATTGTTTTTATTGAACATTTTATTTTCCTCAACCGAACCAAACTATCTCAACCCTGAACCCAAACCCTAACATTAACTTCAACCCTAATTTTAACCCTTAATCCATAAAACGTAAGCCATGTTCTCAACATGTTTACTTGTCAGTATTACCTTCATTTACTTTTGTTGTGATTGATTTTTTTTCTTCACTAAATACATGTACACACAGACAATTGATGTTGATTTTATTTATAATTTTCTCACAGATAAACCTACAGAGGAGGATGCGGGTAACGGGTCTAATTACCCAGGGTGCGAAGCGCATTGGCAGCCCTGAGTACGTCAAGTCGTACAAAGTGGCGTTCAGTGATGATGGCAAGACCTGGAGGACATACAAAGTCAAGGGCACAGATGAGGACATGGTAAGACACACACACACACACACACACACACACACACACACACACACACACACACACACACACACACACACACACACACACACACAAACACAACCTGTATCTACAAACACATTCACACACCCCACAAGCATGCACACTATAACACACACAAACGAACCTACAAACACACACATGCACACGCACGCACACACTCACACAAATACACACAGCAACTGGGGTCCCCAGACAAACTCAAGGGCATGGTGGAGGACACGGTGAGATGGATTTTTAATTAGCCAGCTCACACTGGACTCATCTTCCTGATACTTACCCCCCTTCAGTTTTACCACTCCTAGATTTAATTGTTTTACTATTTAGGGATAAATGGCCACCAAGTAGCCCCACACGAGCCATGTAGAAAGTGAGTTTGGCCGGGTTGTTGAACAGCCGTGTTATTAGTGCCTTTGATTTTGAAATGTTGGTGATGTAACAATGCAACAGTGCCCCTTAATTTTCTGATGAATCACGCTACAAACGTTTAAAACAGAGCAATATACAGGTATGTAACTATTTTACTGATTAGCATTCGGGATAATATATGTTTACTGCTTTGTGGGGGGAAGAAATTCTAAATCTGATTTACATTCGACATTATATTATAGGTTTTGAAAAATTTGATAAATGAACAGCAACACTCAGAAGCATGGCTAATCACTTATCCAAGCAATGGTCTTGGAGGGCAAACAGTCATTCTTGTAACATCCAGCTACATTGGATGTACAGTATATCCAGGATACAATATAGTGTGCATACTGTATCTTTCTTTGGGTTCTTTGACACTTTTTCATCCAGGATGACGACGTGGAATTTCGAAACATTCTTGTCATGTTTATTTTCCTATCCTTGCTGATTTTTCTATTATCTGACACTTTGGATAAACTCAATGATTGAGCCATTCAAAACAGATGGCTGGAAGTTTAAAGTTAAAACACACACTTTGCCTGATGGTTTGACTGTAGCGTGCGCAAGCCAGAAAGTAGACAGACTGAAGCTCTGACCCACTGGGACCATCCCTTCGAGTGCAACATTGCGATGCTGACCTACATTCTCAGAGAGTGCTGCACTTCTGAAACCCCCCCCACCACACACACACACACACACACACACACACCCACACACACACACACGCACTTTCTCACACACACACACACACACACACACACATTCCATTATCTAAGTATAGGCCCTGTAAAGCACATTAATAGTTCACTCTGGGATACCACTGTAGAGCATCTGTATGGTAAGTTAATTGGTCCACTAATTCAAAACACATCGGTGTGTTAACAAATTGCCAGCTTAAATGAGGCGAAAAATGTTCTCAGTGTAATTTGAGCTCATTGACCTTGAATGGCAGCTTTGAGTAAACCCTAGAGAGACATGGTAAGGGGCTGTTACATCCCCTTTTTCAAGCTGGTTTAACCTCTCTTTTCTCACACAGTGTAATTTCCCTTTTCAGATATTCCGTGGAAACGTGGAAAATAATGCCCCCTCTGCCAACTCCTTCACCCCTCCCATTGAGGCGCAGTATGTGCGTATCTACCCCCAGGTCTGTAGGAGACACTGCACCCTGCGCATGGAGCTGCTCGGCTGTGAGCTAACAGGTTGGTCTGTAGACATTCCATCACATTACGGCTTTAGGCTGAAAAATGTATTAGCGGCTGTTCCCACAAGAGCCTCTTATTTTCTTTCAAGAATCTGCATCTCTAGCAGGACCGCAATGAAACCTCATAAAACACAATAGTTTGTTTTCAATTACAGAAATGTCCTACATTCCATTCCCACATTGAGGGCTAACTCAAGTCATAATCCTATGTATTACAGCTGGGCAAATACCGATAACACTACTGTATCTCTTAATATTGTCTACAAAATATTCAGAATTTCAGCTATATATATAAACTGTTTTCACTGTGTATATACTCTACAGTATATACATATATGTATAAAATATTTGTGATTAATATATATTTTCTATTCATTATGATCCATGTTTTGTTAGTAGCACAAGGTCACATTTTCCAATTGATAGCCAGCTCCATATAGAGTGTTTGCCAGCCGTACATTTTGTGCATACCATAGTGAAGAATAAACCCCAAACAACAGTAAAAACAGATCATGAACACTCACCAGGTGGTAGGACATTCATTTGTCAGAACATATCATCCACAAAAGATCTTAGCAGAACTAAAAATGCTACACTGCAAGTCGCAAACCACTAGCTAGCCTCAAGAACAAGAGAGGCAAGTTTCACAAAACTGTCTGCATCTAGGTAAATTGATCTTCTACCCTCAGGAAATGACATCATGTTAAATAACGATTGTAGACTTTCAATGCAGTTAATGTACTTGCTGCTTACAGTATATACAATATGTTGTAAAGTTATATGTGTGTCAGGGTTCTACCGTACTCTATAAGAGGTGATAACAATACAAAAATCAGTTGATTGATTTATTTCACATTTCAGGACAGTATAGAGTTGGTTTAGTGGAGTCAGAGGTCTCTTTTGTCTCCCTGAAGAAAATTAAATGTTTGTAAATGACATGTTTTAAATGCTTGGATAAAAGTTCATCACAGATGTGTGTGTGTAGCCTCCATGTATCATTTGACTGCAAGCTCACGGTTTCAAGCTGCATTTGCGAGGCTAAATTCTAGTGTAGTCAAATAGAGTGTCTAAGCGTCTTTATTTTTTTATTGCAGAACAGCATTTTTCCCTGTAACAAATGTGTTCCTCCAGGATGCTCTGAACCCCTGGGTTTGAAGTCTGGCCACATCCAGGACTACCAGATCACAGCATCCAGCCTCTTCAGAACACTCAACATGGACATGTTCACATGGGAGCCTGGCAAGGCCCGTCTGGACAAGCAAGGCAAGGTCAATGCCTGGACGTCTGGACACAGTGACCAATCCCAGTGGCTACAGGTAGGAGGACACCCATCTACTAACTTTATCTACCCATTCGGAACAGGGGATGTTTCTGGCTATACAACATTACCAAAGGATTGTAGCAGTAGCTTTCTAACATTTAATTTTGGTGTGGTAATGTGTAACATAAAGAAATATATACCATATAAATTTAGTAATTGTGACCAATTGAGGAAAACTGCTCACAACTTGTATAACCCCAACACACAGTAACCTTATAACACCAACTAGTAAGAATTTGCCCCAATTCAACAACTTTTTTAATTAACTTGTCCTGATAACAATACTTACTGTTGCTGTGCTGATTCTATACCCCTCTTTTTACGTTATCTTCATTTCCAGCCTGTAACCGTCACACTACAATCTTGCATCATCACTTTCGTACTCGTTAAGACAACACATTGTCTCAGACAAATCCAGCCCGGGCATTAAGAAATGACACATCACACAAAATGAACGCTTTCTTTACTGTCCATCCAGAAACTACAGAAGTCTTCTGTTACCAAATCGCGTGTGAATGGATAAAATAATATTTTGTCAAGAATAACATTTGGAACTGACAAGGACAGAGCTGTTCAGCATATGCTGTGACCTAGCCAAATATGAATCAGTATTGTGGAATCAAAAGTGAGATAACGTTTGTGTTGTTTATTTTGCAGTCTCAATAGTTCACTGAAAACGTCAGGCAAGCATCTCCCAATGGACTGCCCTGGTTCTGACGTTCATTATAAAACCTATGACACTGTGACACTGTTGTTGAGTTGCTTAGGTCGAGCGGTCTGAAAAACTCTGGCCCCTAGAGTTATTTTATCAAAAACACAACAATCATTGGTTTTCTAGAGAATATTAAAATGAAAAGCATACAATCCATTGGTCACCCCTTGAATGGGTTATTCCTCTGGCCCTGGTGTCTTCTTCTCTCTGGTGGTCTGTCTAACGGAGACACGCACAGCACACCACAGTAACGCCACATTGTCTACCCATAATTAGATTGGCTGAGCCTGGAGTCAAATATGTTTTTATCACAGCAAAAGCCTTTTAAGAAGGAAGAACCCAGGCAGAGCAGTAGACAACATTAGGAGTTAGACTGGCCCCAGACAGGCCATAATGCTTAGTTGAATTGATTTCTGTGAATAGAGGGAAACATGTGGTTTGATATTACATGCAGTGTCTACTGGAGAAAGGAGAATCTAAGAAGGCAACTGTCAAATCAATGGCTTCCTCTAACAAGAAAGGGCCATACTCACTTATATCCACACTTACTAGACATTTTGGAAAGTTAAATAAATATAAAGATAGATGTTTTCAACCCCCATTGGAATGCTAGTCACTGGATATGTTAATATCCATATGGGAATGCACTGATATGTTTGTGTAGTAGTAATAGATCTGAGGGAAGTTAATAAATGCATGCATGTGCCACACAGTTCAATGTTTTCTCCACACCAGTTGCCATGGTGAATAATTGATTCCCAGTGACATTGCTAGATGGCTTTAAAATGTATGGATTTATGGAATTAATAAGTCTTAATGACAAATTAAATATTTCAATTAATCAAAGCATCTGCAAAACTGCAGCATCACAGAAGATTAATATAAGATTTCTTTAGTAGGAACGTGCTGTGCAAAAACCCTGCAAAAGCCTGACAAATCAGTCACTGAAATGGGGTGTTGATTTGGAAAGAAAGCAATGGTTTTTACCAAACATTCCAAGAGTTGTTCATTACCTGGGTAATCAAATCAACCTTTGATAGCCATTCTAGTTCTTGGTTAGTTGCTGTTATTCTTTAGTCAGTCACTAACAAGTTCTTCTATTCCATTACACATTTAATTACATTAATGTGATTCCCTTTTTAATTACTAAGAACTACATGCATCTTCTTTACAGTGGTCATAGAGATGGACGTTGGCTTGACCCAACCTTGAGACAAATATTAGTTGATGGTTTGGGTGGGGGTGTCAAGTCCTCCTCCAGAAATTAGATCAATAATTTTGCCATGTTGGTTTTAAGCTATAAAGGATAACAGGGTATGGAGTATGGCCAATATATGTACATGGCTAAGAGAGTGATTGGACACAGCAATTTTCCATGGTATATATTATTGGCAACACAGCTATGAGACATAATATTTCTAGAATGTGTAACGTCTTTAAGAGGTACTGAATTTCACAGCCTGTTTTGGATGTTGGGACATAGGCAATTTAGGACTAATAGTGATGTGATGAGTTGAAATAAGGTGATGTGAAACAGGTGAGGCAGTCAGGTACTAATAGTATGTAAGGATCCTCCAAAAAAATTCCCAGTCGTTCAAATGCAAGGATAGATAGAGGCTCGCCAGTCTGCCAACAGATGCATCAGCAAATAAACCAAGACTTTGAGATCAACATTCCCGAAAGACAAATCGGTACTGGGTTAGTTGCTTTTATATTTTTGTTCAGTGTATGATCAAGATGAGCATCTAAAAAAAAAAAGCTGCAAACAAGTAATCTAAGCGACAAAGCTTGGAGTCATTGGGTTACTCCGTTTAAACACCATTACATTCTTGCTTTCCTTTTTGTTGTTGACATTTTGAGATGCTCAGCTTTTCTCATATGTTGCCTTCAAGTTTGTTTATGCACATCCACCACTAACTATTTAGAAAATGCCTGTGCCAGCCAGAAAGTCTGACAGGATTTCATCTCTTATACCTGACGGTGAGAACCATGGGTCTGTTTTCTCTGTTTATGTTGCTTTTTCTGACTCAGGACATGGTGATGGACATGGTGATGGACGTGTTAATGGCGTCAAATGAGCCTTTCCCTTTAAGCTTTGTATTGTTTATTTCACATTCTGAGTAGAGGGTTCACACCAGTCCAAAAATACAGAAACAACGAGGTAAATGAATCAGTGCCTGGATAACCATTCTAAACCAATTTAGTGTGAAAGCCCCTAGATGGTTTTAGACTGACTCTCCCAGTTGTTATTCAAATTACGGATTTATAATGTGTTTCTAAGCTCTACCTCCTTCCCCCCTGCCGTCCTTGTTTACCGTATCCTCGTGTTTTCTGTTAAATACCCTCAATTTTGAGTTGAGTCTGGCTGAAATGTCTGTTCAGAACAGTCTCGTTTTCATCCATAGTTGAAGGTTCGCCAGTAAAAGATAACCTATACCTGTTTTTGTGTTTAAAATACAAAATATTATTTTATTCATGTTTTAGACTATACTCATGGAACTCAAAAACCTTTTATTTTGTTTCTCACCCCAATGTATGTATTTGTTTATCTAAAAGAAAATGTTGTCTATATGTTTTGGCACTCAATTCTCAGTAGTCCTAGGCTGTCTACCATATCTCATCCAGACTCCTCTGACCACCTGAAAAACATAGAGAATGCACGTCTCGATTGGATGAATTCTGCATTAATGTTTTCTGAAATATGCTCTAATAACAAAGGACTTTTAGCTCAGAGTTATGTTTGTGTGACACAAAGGAAGTGAGAGGTTGTCAATAAAGACTTTTTTTCCAATAGACTGAAAAAATAGAAATGATCTGCAGTATGCTATGTCTACACAGTTAAAGCTTTCCCTGCCTTCTAGTGTCAGAAAGTAGCCAGGGGCCTCAACTCCCACTCTTCTGCATAAGCCACTACGTCAAAAGAACCGCAAACAATGTGGGTGGACTAGAACTCTTACTATATTCAGTTGCTTTCAGTCAAAGTGATCTTAAACCTTCACCTTGTACATATGTTTATCCTATGTAAACTCAGACCACCCTTTGCTGATATCCAGACTACTGTTTTATTTGCATTTAATTCTAACCTAAGATTCGCAGGGAATGTTGTTGTTACTGGCAAGTATAATCTATAATTATACTAAGGTTACCCAAGCTTTTGATGGTAACAGTTACTACCTTAATTCTTAATTTCTTTAAATAATTGAAAACATCACTATTCTGTCTATTGATTAGTAAAACAGCTGATTAAGCAGTAGAAACCTACAAAAAACATTCACAGCTTTCATCATAGCATGTTAGCATTTTAGCATACATGTCATCATAGCATGTTAGCATGTTAGCATACATGTCATCATAGCATGTTAGCATACATGTCATCATAGCATGTTAGCATACATGTCATCATAGCATGTTAGCATACATGTCATCATAGCATGTTAGCATACATGTCATCATAGCATGTTAGCATACATGTCATCATAGCATGTTAGCATACATGTCATCATAGCATGTTAGCATACATGTCATCATAGCATGTTAGCATACATGTCATTATAGCATGTTAGCATACATGTCATCATAGCATGTTAGCATACATGTCATCATAGCATGTTAGCATACATGTCATGCAGGGAGGATGTGTAGGAGGATTGCAATTGGCTGCTGACTACAGCAGCTACAAAATAGTCACTTTCTTGCACTGGGTGGTGTTTGGAATTCAGTTAGGATCCCATGTTAACAGTAGCTGGAACATCTTAAGCTACTTTTGGCTTGTTATGCTTCTTTGTATAAAATATACATACTGGCTTAACATTGGTTTTGGTGAACTACTTGTTACATTACACACCTTTAGGTGAAACGAAGAACCCAGTTAATGGGTACATGTACAATTTTTCAAGGCTAGTAGTTAAACAACAATCTCTAGGGTTTACAAAAGTAGTCCGAAAAGAGGCGATATTCTCTGGGCGAAAATGCCTTGTTGATGGCAGAGTCAAGAGGAAAATGGCCAGACTGGTTCGAGCTGATAGAAAGACAACCATAACTCTAACCCCTCATTACAACCAAGGTATGCAGAAGAGCATCCCTGTACACAGAACACATTAAACCTTGAAACAGATGGGTTTCATCAGCAGAAGACCACACCGGGTGCCGCTTCTGTCAGTTAAGAAGATGCAAAAATGGGTCCAACCCTGTACTAGCAAGGTATACCTAATGAAGTGGCTGGTGACTGAATAACACACCCACTTTGAGACCTCATATCACAGGTGGTTTATTTATAGCTATAGTTCATAATGCTACCATAAGGCAAATGGTTTAAATCGCGATGAAGCAAAGTTAATTTTTTTTTCACGCAATTTACATTTTTCTCAGGCTGTACTACACGTAGAGATAATATTTCATTTTTATTTTTCATATGCTGAAAAAATAATTATTTATTTTTCTATTGTTTAACAATACTACCATCTACTAGCCAGATGTTTTAATTCAAGCACAGAAGTGATTAATCTCTTACCGTTTTTTTGTGTCAGCAATTCGAGATCTTTCCTTGGGGGGACATTTAAACCAGTGCTTACTGTTTCAGCAAATAAATATTGTTCTTGGGGGGGGGGGGGGGGGG
>JACXGM010035166.1:0-11761 GCA_016801145.1 Umbra pygmaea | reverse complement strand
CATGAAGATTCCATATTTAACCAAACCATAACTAGTGTTAGCATGAAGATTCCATATTTAACCAAACCATAACTAGTGTTATCATGAAGAAATGTTTGAAGATCAAAAGACTAAAATCATGAAACACTTGAAAATGGGTATGTTGTGCAATATGCTAATTTAAAATAAAATAATATGGGATGCAAAATAAATTTAAAGGGAGGAAGACGTTTTGGACAAAGGTTTCTGGAACAACAGCTGTCAAACAGGTCTGGTCCTGCCTTTTAGTTTGGGGACAACTTTCCTGTAACATCACAAAAACCAGTTTAACTCAACAACGCCCACTCTCTTCCCACACACCACCATCACATACCTTTTGTCTGCCAAATCTGTTTTGTTTCCAACAAGCATGATAATGACATCACTTCCTCTCTCTGTTCTGACATCATCAATCCATTTTGAGGTTTGCTGGAATGAATTCAGGTCTGAGGGGAAGAAAAGCAGTAATTCAGTATAGTTGTAGTGGTTTGTTCTCCTCCACATCATCACACATGGGCCATACAAGCTGAATTATGTGGTAAAGAGGTCATTTAATTCCAGTCACTTGGAATTATTATGCAATTAATGGCAAATACAAAAAAGATTTCATTAAGTGGACTTTGAGCAATACTTCTTGCCCTGATTCTAACAGGCCCAGATGTAGATACTCAAAAACAATAAAATATTTGGTTGTTTTTGCTGCATAGTATTTAGAACAGTGGTATCCAAACCCTTTGGGGGGACTAAAATTATTTTTCAAATGTTTCACACTGGTTTTCTTATTTTGTGTTCATTAAACACAGTAAAAAGAGATTAGATTTCTTTGTCCCTGTCAATTAATAAATATCTAAAAGAAAATGCATTACAGTCTGGAGGTGTCACTCTTAAATGTGGTTAATTACCTTTTATAAAATTTAACTGTAAATACAGTGCCTCTAGAAAAAAAATCCTTGTAACATTACACCCTGTAAAATAAAATCAATCTAAACCTTTTGCCAGCTGTATTTAAGGTGAACTGTTCCTAAGTGGGACACTGCCTAATGTGGGACAACTAATGTCTAATGTTTGTAGGTCCCCCATAAAAACATGAATGTCAGTAAAACTATTGGTTAGCCATAACTGTGGTCATGTGATCAAACAAATTTTCTGAATGTGTTATCTGCAATGTATGCTTAAACGTGCAATATGTAATTTTTTTGCCGCCAGGGGGCTCTCAATCAAAACAATACCAAAAGATGTACTTGGATGTCGTCGGGAGGTTGCGTGGAATCATGGGTTTTGATTTCGTTGTCAATGACAACCTTTCAATCTAGCGTCTCCGGCAGAAAAAATGTTCACTGACAAAGTAATATATTGTTAAAAAAATTCGAACTTTATTCACGTTATGTTTGGCGGCTCCCTGGAACTTAGAACAACTAGAGCAGTCACAGGTTATATGACGCCATTTACGGGCAACAAAATGAAACGTCCCGTGTCTTCGAATTATATTACAAATTTCTCTGGATTTGAAAGTTAGTGGAAACATTTAGGATAATGTAAGTACACAACTAAGAAATATATATAATATATGTATAGTGATGTTTTCTTTTAATGCAAAGTATGTATTTTGTTATTGTTTTGATTGATATTACATATTGTACATTTCGCAATGTCACAAAAGTCTAATGTAAAAATTTTGCACATTAGGGCAATTCACCCTACACATTATACCCCTCAATAAAAAATGTACAAAAATTCTGAACAATTTTGAAATACCTGGTTTGGATAGATTAACCATTATAAACTTGCTCATGTACAACCAGTCACTTCCCAGCTCAAACACCATCCTAATTACCCCCACCTGACATAATTTCTAGTGGTTTTGATTACTTTATAAGAAAACCAGCTGTTCCATGAGTCCATTACTAGTAGTGCATGGCAACACAAAGAATGCAACATGGAAGGAAAGGTTTTTTCAAAAGGGCTCTTGACAAGGCACAAATTAGGAGAAGGATACAAACAGATTTCAAAGGCATTAATTATCCCTTTGAGTATTGTAGAGAACAATATTAAGAATTGGAAAGCGTATGGCACCACCAACACCTTGCCTAGATTGGGACGTCCCTTCAAACTGGATGACCGAGCCAGGAGGATATTGATCAGGGAAGTTACCAAGAAGGCCAATGATAACATTGAAGGACTTACAAATCTTTTATGGCTGAAATTTGTCAATCTCACAAGCTTTACACAAAGCGGGCCTAAATGGCAGAGTGGCAAGAAAGAAGCCTCTTCTGAAAAAAGGCCACACAGGGTCTTGTTTGTTCTTGGCAAAAACCAAACACAGCACACCACACCACACAAAACACACCATACCTACTGTGAAGCATGGTGGTGGCAACATTATGTTGTGGGGGTGTTGCGCTTCAGCAGGGACTGGGCAATTGGTCAGGATTGAAGTGAAAATGGATGCTGCCAAGTACACCAAAATTCTTAAAAAACTTCCAGCACAACAAAAACCCTAAACACACCGCCAAAAAACTACAGTGTCTTAAGGATAGGAAGGTGAATGTCCTTGAGTGGCCAAGTCAACTCAAACAATTCTGTAAGGAAGAATGGGTGAATATTCCCTAATCTAGGTGTGCAAAGCTAATAGACATATCCAAACAGACTGATGTCTGTAATTAAAGCAAAAGGTCACTATAAATTATTAAATCCAACTCTTTTATCCTACTTTTACATTTCTGAACTGTTGCCTTTTTACGTAAATTGAATTTTGTAAGGCAGAATGTATAAATAAATCTGGAACAAAAACAACATTTTTAATGGGTTGATTTTAGGCTGCAAGAAAAAAAGTGATAGTTTCAAAGGGTTCTGATGGTTTTCTATAGGCACTGTACATGACTATTTCAGACAAATGACAAGACCCAAACCATGCTTTAACTCAAGCTACAGTTAGGCCAGGCAAGTCAACGTTGCAGTTGAGCAGCTTTTTGTGGAGAGAGTAAGGTTCTGGCAACCCATCCAACAGTTACTACAAAACACTGAGGTAAATTCATTGGCAGAGTGTGATTGGACATTTTCAGCCAATAAGGTTTAAACAGGGATGGGTTAATATCTAAGTTGGGGTATAATAACTAGGACCCTGAAGTGTCTGATATTTGCTTTGACATTTTGCATGAAAACGGCATGAGTCTTCAGAACTGTTTCAGCATTTAATCTAAAAGTCTAATTTAATAGTTTATTAAATTTTTAGTCTTTAATAGTCTTAAGCTAATGTTACTAGGAGGCAATATGTTTAATTCCCCAAAAACATGTTCACCAGCTTTGACCTCTGTACCAAATCCAGTGCAATTGAACAGTAATTACTATTAATTGATATTTTTACCAGAGAAATGTATACACAGTAGCCAGGTGTTAGTAAGCAACAGGTAACAGTAAGTTATTAAGTTAAAGCACAGAAAGAGTGAGTGGTAGCCATAACCATTATAATAAAAAGATACTGACTAATCCCTGTCATGTAGCACTTTCTAATATCTTTGACAATAACTGCCTACAATTAAAGCAACACTACTGTGCCATTACGACAACAGCCTCCATCCCAAAATAATCTCCCAGCTGACCTCCCTACAGTGAGGGAAGACCAGTTCTAACTGGACCTGGACGGCTCTGACTCACTGGTGATGTCATAAACCACCACAGCGATGGTGGAGTCGCGGATGTAGCTGGGAATGAGGCTACGGAAACGCTCCTGCCCGGCCGTGTCCCAAAGCTGGAGCCGAACCTGGGGGTTGGGTCGAGGTAGAGGGGGGGGACAGCAGACAGACGGGAGAGGGAAAATTGAGAAGAGCGACAACATGTAGAGTTGCAAGAGAGGAGCAAGGCAGTACAGGTGAAAATAACCATGCATTTCGGAATAGGAAATTGTTATTGAAATCAACCAAATGTTTCAGTCATGTGATAGCGCTCCCAATTTTCCGTAGACAAGCACCTTCAGGGACAACATTTCCACCATACCCACTGGATAAACTGAGCTGAAATGGTATTTCATCACCATCTATAGGCTTATTTGGAACCAACGCACAACCAACCTCATCCCTCATACCTACTCGCACTAGAGTAGCATATAACTCGAAAAGGCGGGAAGCGATTAAGTTATTGGTTTGATTCTTTGCAGGTTTCAAGCATGTCAAATGCAATTCCTTGCTACAGTGCGTGACAATGCCGAGCTGCGGAAATGCTGTTTGTATTGTTGTCCACTTTGGCCCAATTAGAAAAGGGCTGGTGGACGGG
This sequence comes from Umbra pygmaea, assembly GCA_016801145.1. Lineage (NCBI taxonomy): Eukaryota > Metazoa > Chordata > Actinopteri > Esociformes > Umbridae > Umbra > Umbra pygmaea. The sequence continues at coordinate 7,474 of JACXGM010035166.1, read as the reverse complement.
GCCTGAGCTCGATACCTACTTGCTATGTCATAAACCACCACAGCAGCGGCCGAGTCTCGGATGTAGCTGGGGATGAGGCTGCGGAAACGCTCCTGCCCGGCCGTATCCCACAGCTGGAGCCGAATCTGTGGCCAACCGGGTAACAAACCGAGGAGTGGACAGTTTGACAAACCAGCCATGGGAATGGAGCGGGGGGGGGACAGAGACAAAAACCAAACATATAATGATGATGGCACTAAAAATACAATCATGGCAGAAAATAAAAAAATCATGGGCTACACGGAAACTGATAATGCAAACCGTAGTGCACGTCCATGCTTAAACAAGCAGTCAAGTTGGGTTGGGATAGAAAATTGGATACCTAATTCTTTCTAACTGTGGCACATAGGGATATACATGTTTGTTTATGCATGGGCACCACACAAACTCAAAGGACATGTGAAATGGTTTCAAATGAAAGCCCTAAGTGATGTAGACAATGCACTGGCAACATTAAACTTACCGTACGGTCTTCCAGGTACATTGTTTTTGATAAAAAGTCTATGCCAATTGTTGCCTGTAAGACAAAATATTTTCTTCAGCTTTCACTGAAACACTAGCATTACTATACTATTTTCCACAAAAAGCAGAAGAGAAAGTTTTCTAAGATCATTGTTCATTTTCAGCTTTGGAGGAGATTGTACGCAAGCTATTATCAGGTTATAAGAACTCTCAAAAATGTATACAATGAAAAGTTAACCTAAAGAAGTCAGAATGGTGGGAATGCTAACAAATTTACCTTTTGTTAACTTCATAGATGCAAGAAATGACTAGTCCTGAACTTGAGACAATAAATATATACCTGGTAGGTGTTGTCAAAGCTGTCATACATGAAGCGGGTGATGAGAGATGTTTTCCCCACTGTAAAAGACAGGCAGAGCAGGGAAAGTATTTATCTGACATTTATTAAATTACACATCTATTGACCCCTGTTGACATGTTACCTGGGCTGAACTTTTTACCAGGAGCTTTTAACTTCTTACAAATAGCACATTCAATTCATTAAGCAGACACTCTTATCCAGAGAGATTTACAGTATGTACTGTATAGGGACAACTCCTGGAACATCTTTGGGTAAATTGCTTCGCTCAATGACATAACGACATTCATCACACTCAGGAAAAAAACCGTCTTCAGAATGCAAGTAGGTAATCTATGCTATAACAGAATGTCCTTTATTTCTATGACACCCTATACATACGAGCTATGGAAACGAGCTTTGTGGTAGAGTGCTGGGCCGATGCCGATGCAAATGGACTTCTGAACCCACGCTGAGCTGGCAAGAAAGGGCGGAGCCACGAATGGAGAATGAACTGGAAAATTAATACCACTTTGGAACTATGGAAAATGCATTTAAGATTCGTAAATATATATAAATATGATATACAACTTGCTTGATTTCTCGAAAGGTTGGAAATGGCTGAAAAAACAACCAGCCAAGCTAAGGTTAGCCGGGTCCCTCCCTAATTGACAGACGAGGCTGTTGGCTACATAACTCCTACATGCAGATAAATTGATAGGCAGAAAATAGAAAGAAATATACATATGCATTTCAATGCAAGATATTCTTAAGCAAACATCGTTAAATGTGTGTGTCAGCCAAATTAGGCAGCTACACCTAGTTATAGCTGACTGCGAATTTGGAGCAGGCTTGGTTCATCCACCGCCTACATTCTTGGGCAACATCCGACTCAATGTGTCCTTATTCAGTGAAATAACTAGTTAACTACCACGTTGTGTGGCTAGCGTGTTATGAACCTAGGCTAAACATACCTACAGTACATGTAATACAAAAGTGAAAATTGTAAGGCATGTTCTGAGTAGTTTAGTATGGCTGTTGATCTATTTGTCTCGGCCTGGTAGCTAAACCTGAGCTACACCGGCCAGCCAGTTGCTAGCACCGTCCTCCGTCGACCCTACAAAACGTCCCGCATCTAATAACGTTAATCACAGACAGTGGAAACACTTCAACGTACCACTTTGCTCGCCCAAGAATACGAGCTTGAATTTCCGCAGGGGGTTGCCGAACTCTCCGCCGCCGGTTGTGGTTGACATCTTTATTAAAAGATAAACAACAGCTGGCTAACGTAATAGCAATGGCCAGTTTTCCAAGCTGTGTTGTCTCGACCAAAGAGAAGCACAGAATATGAACGCTAGCTGACTCAGAGATAATTTTGGCGAGATTGCAAACTGTATTTGTCCTGTAATAACGCCCCTTACATTAGCTAGGCAGAGACGGTTGCCGAAATCTCTGTACGATATCCGGACTCGTCAAAGGGACGTGCGGTGCCTTCTGGGTAATTATACGAAAAGGCGCTCCTTTAACGATTAAAAAGAGTCGTTTGGACGCTGTCAAAATAAATTCTAAATTTAGGTGAACAAGAACCCCGAATAAAAAACGTAGCATATATAGATGTGGATTTTTAATTATGAGCTTTGGCAACTATGTGACACAGCATCAAAAAGTGAATGCAATTGGTCGACATTCAGCTGGGCGGAGCGTTATTCGTTTTCCTTTTTTTCAATGGATATTCCCATCTTCTAATTTGTTATCTCTGGCCTAGCTTTTGTTGCAAGTGTAATGTAATGCTAGTTAGCTTGCTAAGTGAAATGTATGTTGATGAGCGAGCCAGCGCCCCCTGGCGGACCGACTAGGACAATGATTTCCCGAAATTGTCAATATTCCACCAATTTAATTTAACTTTGTCTGGAATGCCTCTGAACTACTCAATTATGTTAATTTTAGCAGTAAACCTAGAATCTAATGAGCCATCTAACATAGAACCCTGTGGATAGGCAATGCAACCCCAGAGGGTTCTCAGTTGGTATGGTTTGGAAGGCATCAGAGAATCAAAAAGTATTATCTGCAATGGACAGCTGATGGCGCTATCTTCAAATGAATGTGTTGGGGCCACGACTACAGTTTGATATGTTACATGCCATATTTGATGTCTCAAAGATTACTGGTGTACTGTAATATACATATATGTATATCTGCAGTTATACAAGAGGTACAGTGGAACTGAGCAATGTATTATTGTCAATAGAAATAGAATGGTGACCGGTAGTGGTAGGAAAAGTGTAATAGTCTGTGATGGCCTATACACCATATTAGAAGTTTAGGTCATGTAAGAGCTGATGGCCTGCGGGAAGAAGCTGTTACGCAGTCTGGTTGTTTTTAACAGAATGCTTCTACATTGGTGGCTAGAACAGGCCATATCTCGGGTGGCTAGCATAAGCAATGATCTTCTTTGTCTTCCTATGGCACCTGGTGTTGTAGGTGCCTTCAAAGGATTGCAGTGAGGATCTGATGACTTGTTCATCTGAGCATCAGACCCTTCGCAGGGACATTCGATCAGCCATCTTTGAGTTTCCACACCAGTTCTGCTGGCTACCCTATGTAACAGAAGTGCTTCGCAGGCACAAGCTAGCTCTCCTGTTCTCTTATTCTCTTAGATCAGGGGTCTCCAACCCTGGTCCTCGAGACCTATCGTCCTGTAAGTTTTCACTTGGACTGCACATAATTTAGCCTCATTCAGCTTATCAACCAGCTATTGTTTAGAATCAGATGTGCTAATTTTGGGATGAAAACAATCAGGACAGTACCTCTACAGGACCAGGGTTGGAGATGCCTGTCCTTGATCTATCCACTACCTTTGACACTGAAACATGACATGGACCTATTGGATCTATTGTATTTCAGACTCTGCACAGTACTTGATTGCATCCTACCTGGCTGGCTGTTCCTACCAGGTGACATGGATCACTGTTTGCCACACTGTTACTACTGGTGTCCCCCAAGACACAGTTCTAGGTCCTCTCCTTTTCTCTCTATACACCAAATACCTTGGCTCTGTCATATTCTCGTTATGGGCTCTCATATCATGCTTATAGATGACACACAATTGAGTGTTCCACCTTCCCAAGCTCTTCCATGTCACACTTTACTGGGTCCCTGGTTGAAGCTCATACCCACAACATGGGAGGTGTTCTTTCCTATGAAGCAGCAAGAGGAGCTTCTCCTCCCTCCCTTCAGGTAGGGCGCTCAAACTCCCTGATGGGCTCTTTCCTCTTGGCCATCCAGCCCCTTTGGGGATTCAGTTCGAGATACACACAGTTAAAACTCTTCTCAACTGGAGGATAGAACAGCACAGTCTTTGCCCCATCATCAGAAACTCAAACCCTTACTGTACTTTTTGACGAGTACCTAAATTAATTCCATGTCCACCTCCGTGGTGTGTCTGTGTCTTTGTAAACTACCAGTATTTTTATTATTTTTATTTTTGTATAGTTTTCTGTCTAGTACAGATTTCTGCTTAATACTGACTCAAGTTCACTGACTGGTTGTTTAACCTAGCTTTTTGCAATATACACAGAATATATATTGTGTATATTCTTATCACACCGTTCATTCAAAACTAAAGAAAGATCAATGGAAAGTTTGTTCATAAAGTCTTTGCAGTTGTGTTCTTTTGCTTCACTGTTGTCAGTTCGCCTTAGAACGTGTCTGTCCCAGTCACTGCACCCTGACAAAGGCATGTGAGCTGAAACGCGTAGGTGTTTTTAAATGATATGCTGCCTGAATAAAACTTTTTGTACATTACGGGAGAGAGTGCCTTGGACCTTTTTGAAGTTCTTTTACTTCGACTTTTTATAACATCCTGAATATTATCCCGCTGTCCTATGAAGACCTTGCTCAATCCCGTTTTCACTCCACGTCAAGAAGCGCCCCTTTCTTCCCTTGTTTCAGTGTCTTTCCCAGTGTTCTCTTCCTCATTGTCCATCGGCATCATCATTTAAATCTACTGGAATCTACTGAAATCTGTTTAGAATCTACTCCAATTGGATATTTGTTCCAGAGTGGGCGAAATTGCAAAACACAATATTATACCATACTGACAAGGAATTGCTTGACAGTGGTTACGTTAAATCTCTTCTCATGTCCAACTGGAATATATTGTGCTTGTGCTACCGCCACTCCAGCTACACTCACACTCCCATCCGAGCTCCCTTCCATGCCAACCTCACCCCCAGCACAGCCGTCGCGACCCGCCACCAGCATGGCATTCTCCCTGGTCTGCCTTTCCAGTGCCAGCCTCTCCAGCTCTGTTATCTCCGCCAACTCTTCGGCCGCCAACTCCGCTGCCGCCAACTCCGCCGCCGTGGAACTCCACGAGGACGCCATGCCCCTTGCACGAGACATCACCTATCAAAGCCTCGACCTCCTCTCTCCACGTAGCTTGACACACTCGTGACTCAAGAATGCTGGGCTCTACTCAGCGTCAGTAAATGTCAATGTAGCTAAATAGCTACTAATCAAATCGCACAAGGCCGGGTATCTGTCAAAGCACTTTGTGTTGACTGCTGTTGTAAAAAGGGCTTTATAAAATAAATTTGATTTATTGATTGCATCAATTAGATTGTATATTTGTACATACATATTTTGTTCACTTGTGTCAAAGTTCATTGTCTGCATTTTTTGCCCAAACTTCTGTGAATTCCGTGTCTTGGCTATACATCACATTTGTTTAGCCAGTAAAAACAACAATGAAGATTATTTCTAATCTTAAAAGACAACACTATTACACTAAAAATGACCGAAATGCATTTCCTCACGAACTAAAGAAATGGGGGACAACATGTTTACTGATGCCTTTTTTTTGTCCTTAAAGCACTTTGTTGGACATCAACCCAGAGAGGGTCGTCTTCTGCACATTCAATGTCTTCTGGGAAATCACTTTGTGTTGCTTTGGAGCTCCAGTCTGGGTTAATGTACATGAAGCCCTTTAAAGAATCCACACTTCTTCAACAGCATATAGACTTTGAATGGGACTTTTCGTGACTTGGTGAGTAATTTCACCTGCCTTTATCAGGCCAACAGTCAATCAGGCACTGAATCAAGCCAGCTGGGCATCAACATTTTCATCATCCGTCAATCACTTGCCGAAGACAAGTAAATTATTTTTTGCAAGTGGACTTTGCCCTCTGTTATCTGATGCTGATCCCTAAACATGCTATAAAATGTGTTCTAAAGGATAAAAACATTCATGTCTGCCAGGGTTTGAATTCTATTAGTGCTAAAGTAGGCCTACTGTTCTATTTCAACTGTGTTTGTGTTTTGCGATCAAGCTATTTTTAATGTACTTATATTGCTACTGCTGTTTGGTTGAATTATCCAGCTGTATATGTTCAAATGACAAAAGTAGTTGTTTTTGCTGCATAGAGCATGTTAAGGATAAACACAAATGCTCTGTACATGTCCTTCAATGTAAAGGAAGGCACAACAAGCTGTAGCCGAGTCTCTTTAGCGAAGTTCATTTTTGCAATATAATATTTATTCTGCTTATAACACGGAATGCAAAAAAAACATTTACCTACATTTTATTAATGCATTTTTGCATTTTCATGTCTGTGTGTGTGGATACAAATGCAACACAAGCATTTTTTCGGTAGTTCTAATGTTCTGTCCAAATATAGAATAAACAGAACGAATGATAGCAACCAGAACATGGAATGAGTGAGGAAGCATCACTAATAGATCTTGTAAATATGAACTCCCAATTTCTGGCCTTTAAAAGAACCAACAACAACATAAGGAACAATTAACTAGCAGATGTGATGTTTGTTTCTATTTTTAGGTTTATTAGTGATGACGCTTTTTCATGTTTAGGTTGCTAGACACAACCCAGTCATTTATTTTATTGTAGAATTAAGGGAACGAAACACTGTGTTGCGTGTGTAACTACCAAAACAAGGTAACACATACATTATACATTCACTAATAACGTCAATATGAACAAAAAAATAATTGGCTTCAGTTTTTGATTATATAGTTCATTGACATCTGTCATGTTAAGTGGAATAAATGCCTTCTTAAATATTCTTTGCTCTTTCAAAAATAAATGTCACAAGATACACTTTGAATAAATGAGTTTTTATTTATTTAAAAGAAAGGCATGCATTCTCTTGACTGTCTTCCTCATATCGACTTTCAGGAAATATTAGATTGATCAGGGGTACATTTTGACGGCGCGTAGCTCCGCCCTTAACCACTAGGAGCAGAGATCCCCTATGAGGCAGAGCTCCAAGATATAGAACGATAGTTACCGGAGTTCTGTAACTCCAGTTCTATGAGTGGAGCTCTGTTTTATAGGGCTGATCACTGTTCTGATATTTGCTTCAGATTATCGGGAGAATATTATGCTGGGAACACACTACAGGAGTTTTAAAATCCTTACCGATTTTGAAATCTGGTTGCAGCACACACTTAAAAACAATCTTTGCAGATTTTCTTCCCTCAAATCTTAAACATGCTCACACTACAAGATTTGAAAATCGTGGCGCATCACACACTACACAATGTTATTAAGATTATCGTGCCAGAGGGGGCGCCTCACGTGATCTATGCAGCAGCTCGAAAGCGGATATAAACAAA
>JACXGM010035165.1:0-11761 GCA_016801145.1 Umbra pygmaea | reverse complement strand
CCAGATATACACCAGATTTCAAAAACGGAATTTATCTTAGGGGGTTAGTAACTTCATGAGCTGAAAAAAGTGGTTTCGCTACCACCCCTGCACTGCTATCATGATTTTTCTAGTACTAGGGGTGTATACCTTGCCAAAAAACAATGATAGCATTTGTCCCCCCGATGATACCGATCAACCCCCCTGGCTCATGGACTATGTGACCTCTCTTCGGATTTCGATTTTTGTGGATATTGGAACGCCCGTGCACCGACCCTTTGCCTGCCTGTGACTTCGCCTCTGCCCAGTGGTTGGGTTTCTCCGGATATCCTCAGGAGTAGTTATATATACATTGACATTCTCTACAGTATCTGCATTAAAGACTGTTTCTTAATTGCATTGTGTTCGAGTCATTACAAATACTTTGTAGCGGCACCTTTTGCTGGATGGAGAGCGTTTGTGAACAGCAGTTTTCAGGTCTTTCCACAGATTCTCGATTGGATTCAGGTCTGGACTTTGACTTGGCCAATCTAACACCTGGATATGTTTATTTGTGAACCATTCCATTGTAGAGTTTGCTTCATGTTTTGGATCATTGTCTTGTTGGAAGACAAATCTCTGTCGCAGTCTCAGGTCTTTAGCAGACTCCATCAGGTTTTCTTCCAGAATGGTCCTGTATTTCGCTCCATCCATCTTCCCATCAATTTTAGCCATCTTCCCTGTCCCTGCTGAAGAAAAGCAGGCCCAAACCATGATGCTCCCACCATGTTTGACAGTGGGGATGGTGTGTTCAGGGTGATGCGCTGTAGATCTCTGCAGTTCATCCAGAGTGATCATGGGCCTCTTGGCTGCATTTCTGATCAGTCTTCTCCTTGTATGAGCTGAAAGTTTAGAGGGACGGCCGGGTCTTGGTAGATTTGCAGTGGTCTAATACTCCTTCCATTTCAATATTATCGCCTGGACAGTGCTCCTTGGGATGTTTAAAGCTTGGGAAATCTTACTGTATCCAAATCCGGCTTTAAACTTCTCCACAACAGTATCTCGGACCTGCCTGGTGTGTTCCTTGTTCTTCATGATGCTCTCTGTGCTTTCAATGGACCTCTGAGACTATCACAGAGCAGGTGCATTTATACAGAGACTTGATTACACACAGGTGGATTCTATTTATTATCATTAGTCATTTAGGTCAACATTGGATCATTCAGAGATCCTCACTGAACTTCTGGAGAGAGTTTGCTACACTGAAAGTAAAGGGGCTGAATAATTTTGCTCACCCAATTTGTCAGTTTTTTATTTGTTAAAAAGTTTGAAATATCCAATATATTTTGTTCCACTTCATGATTGTGTCCCACTTGTTTATGCTTCTTGTTGCTTCTTCACAAAAAAATACAGTTTTATATCTTTATGTTTGAAGCCTGAAATGTGGCAAAAGGTCGAAATGTTCAAGGGGGCCGAATACTTACGCAAGGCACTGTATATTGTGGACATTTTATATTTAATTGCATGCATTGTGTCTCAAGACATGTTTCAAAATGGAACCCAAAGGCACTGGCACAGAGGACAAAGGTTGGTGTACAGGGGGGTGAAGATGGCTAGGGGGTTGTGACATGGTTTATTAACAGTAGTACTGCTAGTTTGTAACTGACTACACTGCAAATCTATGGGTTTATTTGTGAATTATGTGTTGTTAGTGCTGGGCGATCTACCGGTTCACACAGAATACCGGTGTATATTCTTGTTATGATATTCATTTTTTACATACCACAATACCAGTGTATTTGAATACACAACATCCGGAACACTGTGCAACACTCTTTCAGATTGGACCGTTTTCAAAGTTGCACTTCTGAACACGCACTGTCAATGACTGTGAGGCGTGGTGAGGGTAAACAGTAGTGCTCTAATTTTGTCTTTAGACTGAATAAGTGCTAATGTTTGACTACTTGTGTTGTTCATTTCCATGCAGTTCTGTGGTTTCACGTTTGGGTTACAATGTGTTCATACATAGGGAAAGCTGAATTAGGATATTGGCTGCACTGGGGTTTGGTATAAAGGAATTACATGAAGGGTATTCGATTGGAAACCGTTAATTGATGGGAATTTGTGATGAATGAACGTTAAGCCATAATGTCTTGAGTTGAATGCCTACACGGTAGTAGAATAATTTGGAACAGGGAATTTACATAGACAGTATAAATGAATGGACAAACAGACACCATTCATTCCTATGGAGAGCAAGTGAAGACAATTAGAAACACTTTTCTGGTGGTAGCCGAGCTTACTGCTCAGGCTCAAACTGAGTGTGACGATGTAGATGTGACGTGAGCAACCTAAGAAATCTGAATCATGCCGAATCTTGCCTCTTGCAGAGACTGAGAGCAAGAGTAGGAAGTCTTTTAAATCCATCAAAACGTGGATTAACATGGATGTGTTGATGACATAAATTAGGAAATATTAAAGGACTTAAGGAGACGTGATGTTGAAATGCATGTGCCATTGCCACTTAACCCAAATGCCCCAGCGTGAGCTTATTTGACAAAAAAAACGTTGCTGAAATATTTTGTTTCAATGCTTTTCATGGACTCTATGGACTTCTCTCTTGACTGTATGCCTCCATGTCCCCCCGATCCCTGTGAGCTTCTCCTGGACTGTACTGCAATTTCTGTACTGTGCAACATAAATGAGGAAATATTAAATGACTAATGTAGTTATTTCAGACCTACCCATTTTACATTTGCGTCTGGCGCAAGTGTAATTTGTCCCGCCGGCATATGTCACTTTTTTGATACTTGCGTTTCAGATCGTTAAAATAGGGCCCATTGGGACAATTGGGTGGTTTTAGGGCAAAACAAATGTATGTGTTAAATGTAAAGTTTGTAAGCTGATTGGGCACGGTTTCCTCCGCTCCATTGTTTGATTGTTTAGTGACAATATTTAGATCAGTTTAGAACAGAGTCATATCTTTTGTTTGGTTTATTTGACAGTATTAAGGTCTTGGCCTTGGTTCTGCCAGCAATATGGCTTACACTCTCTATGGTGTCGCCTTTGGTCAGAGGGGGTGCGGTTTAGGTTTATTGCTTTTTTTAATGATAGTAAGCCATTTTTTATTTTTGCCTTTCTGCATCTAGAGCCTCCTGTATTCACAGGAGTGTGGGACCCCACTCGATGGGTAAATTGGGTATTGATGGTGATGTTATCTGTTATTTTTTGTTGACTGCAGACTGGGACAGAATCGATATGGTTCCATACTGGTTGGGATACACACTTTTTACATTTTTACTTACAATTTATGTTAACGGCTTTGTGGTTTTAATGGGTAGGTTGGTGTTGGTGAATATTTTTGATGGGTCGTATGTGATTACAGTAGTTTTTACAGGCATTCTGCATGTAAAAGGGGGGAGATGGATATCATACATCAAGAAGATTGATTAGTCATACATTAAGCCATACATTTTTGCATCATCAGATTAGTAACATACAGGCTCTATTTTTTAATTTCCTTCAATATTAGATTTTTTCCAAGACAAAAATAGATACTAGAATCTTTGTTTTACTTTTTAGTTTAAAGATCTACACCTTTTAAAGTTGGTGTTTATTTAGATTTTTGGCAGCTCATTTTGAATTTGGACATAGATTTATTCTGGCACATTCTGAGGAAAACCTTTTAAACAGTTGCACAAGCTTTTGTACAGGCTTTTTGATTTTAAGTAGAGTTGAGTCCTGAACTGACGTTGAGGTCCAGTCTAAAATACCTAAGCCACTGTTGACCTAAACGACAGATGAGAGACTGTTGTTACCAGAAGCTGACCAGGATACATTGAGCTTTATATGGACTGCTCCTACCCCTACGTCGGAGGCATCCACTTCAATCACAAACTATCCGGCAGGATCAGGCTGGGGGAGAATGGGTACCAAAGTGAACCTCTCCTTGAGGACCTGGAATGCTTGGTCTGGGGTCCACAAACACGGTCTGTTACAGAAGGTGAGAAAAGTAAGGGTTGAAGCAACACGGTTGTAGTTGCGGATAAACCGTCTGTGAAAGTTAGCAAACCCCAAAAACCTCTGCAAATGTTTTCGGGTGCCTGGTCTTGGCTATACCAACAGTGTCTTTACCTTAGACTGGTCTATCTGTACCTGCCCCTCAGTAATGATGTGTCATTCATTAAGGAGCAATCAAGCTGATTTTCTCCCACCTCAAGAATGTGAGAAGATCTGCATGCCAGTGGAAAAACGAATGCTAAAGCCCAGCAAAATGACCAGGTAAGAACAGTACAAGAACAGTACAGGGCCTACAGTACAGTGTGTGCCACAATTGGGTGTACAGTATAGGTTTTGTCCATGGTCTAGTTTTAATTGTATTTGTATTTGTTACAGCAAACCTGGTAGAAGATCACCGAAGCGGTCTCCCAAACATCCCCTAAAACTCCATGTGTGGGCCGCAATTTCTCATCAGGGACCCGGCCCATACGTGATTTGTGAAGGTAAATGAAACTATAGTTATGACTGTAAAAATATTGTGCTGCCCTTCTTCTTAAAAGAACTTAGGCAACTATTTGCATCAGCTTTTTTAATATTTCCGACAAGAAGAATTTAGGTAAATTTAGGGAACTGTAGCCTAGATTGTAACTAAATTCCTCTTGATGAAAATATTAATTACTCGTAATTAACTGCTGACTCCTTGTTCAGGTATTATGTCATGGCAGTTTTTCGAGGAGGAAATCATAAAGAAGACAACAAGGGAAAACATTGTTTTTTCAAGGTACAGTATACAGCACATACTGCACAGCACTGTTATTATTTTACTGTATGTTTTGTATTATTTTACCGAGTGCCATTTTTTCATGCAATGAAGACAATGATCAAAACAACACAGCCACTTGTGTGTTTAACCATAAACTGGGTCAAAACACCAGGGGCCTCATTTATTCAACTTTGTGGTGGATTTGCGTCATAAGTGGCATACGGACGAAATATAGGACATGCGTACGCAAAGAAATATTCAGATTTATAAAACCGTGCTCACGCACGTCCTAAGTCGTTTTCCCTTTATAAATCACAATCAACTCTAATAAGTGGCGCAGCTTTTGCAGCTACAGGTCACACCCTTATTTAACCATAAAAGTCAGTGAAATGCCCCAAAATTAATATTCATTAATTGAGAAAGCGTGGCAAACGTGGAGGAAAACCAAAAAAGCAACTTCACAGAAAATGTAGTTTGAAGGGCACAGTATGCCATTTACCAATGCCGGAAAAGGCGTTGGAGTGGCAAAAGGTTGCAGATGCTGTAAGAAAGTCGGACTGTGGCCGAAATAAATTGGATATCAGTCGATTTCAAAGCGTCTAGGGCTTCATCGCGAAAGTGTGTCTGCCATGGGTGGGGGATAATTGGTTACATTACAGCAAAATGTCTGCATCACAAATTATTTTGACATTGGTGGATTACATGCATGTTCATTCTCATTCGTTGCCCTTATGGCAACATGAGTGCAGTCAATAGCACCAATTACGTTTGGAAAACCGGACATATCTGCAAATTGTGCTTTTTTGTTTGCGTGTTCACCCGCCGTGTACGGAAACTTAATGTAATTATGCGACAAGCCTATTATACCGACTAACACGCCTGGCATAACCCGGCTAAGGCTTGGCTGAGATGTCCCTGACCTGTCAGTCAATTCCATCTGAAAAGTGCCAGTCGCCAGAAATCCTGTTATTAGTGTTATGAAAGGGGCCAATAAATAATATGCATTATTAGGGTATTATTATTATTATCTTCTAACAGTGCAAGATCAGCTATTGTCTGTCATTACGCCGTGGGATGGCATGGCTTTTTATAACCATCCATTTGATTGTATCTGAAAATCTACAGATGTCAGTATTAATGTAATTGTAAATGGAAAATAGTTCTGCACAAATGGAATTTATTGCACCTTTCAAAATGGTTAAGACATGCGTCATGATGGAACACATTTATTAATAAAACGAACTAAATGCATATAAATGAACACTATGTTTCTGTATCTGAATATGACATGTATTCTATGAAAACAATATTCCCAAATGGACAATAAAGACTTATCTATTATCTATTTGTTATCTATCTATCTAATCTATCTATCATCATCTATTTATTTAACAATTTGCAATGCCAGACAGAGACATCGACAAGAATATCAGTTTTAAACATGATTATGTTCTGTTTACCATATTATTTATGAGGATGAATTACATAACATGACAATATTAAAGATAATATTTGTGTGTTCTTTTTGCAAATATGTGCAATATGTGCTTCATTTGCATTTATGTTACAATCTTGTTTTATTTTGTTTGTTTTTCACTGCAGGCTGATAATTGTAAGCATGGCTTTGTGAAATCTTCATATTATTAATGACAGGCAGTATTTCGATTTTGTTTACACAACGCTCTGCAGTTTCAGACAGATCTACAGAAGCCTACGTGTTTCATCCACCTGCCGGCGGTGTCGCCATTTCTCATTTCACTCGTTTTTGTGCGTACGTCTGGGTCAGAGTTGCCGTGAAGGACCGCACATTTTCCCGTCAAGTTTGCTTTTTATAAATCCCAATTATTGCATAGAGAGCTGCGTACGTCTTCTTTTGTGTGTACGTCACATCTATAAATGAGGCCCCAGCAGATTAAGATGATACATTACTATATACACATAAAGCACACAGCAATTTATATTTCACTGTAAATAATTTTATACATTGTCTCAACTTTTGATCTACTAGGTCTCCCAATTTGAACCCAATCGATAATGTTTGGAATGAGCTGAAAACGTTTGTCCTAAGCAGGCGAAGCCGACAACCAGCTGCAATCCGAACATTCTGGCTTTGAAAAGCTGACACTCAAGGCCTGCACCTTTTCAATGTTTTACCTGTCGTGTTGGAGGGGCAACTCGTAAAATTTTAAGAACGGCAGTATCCTGCAACTCTATATAGTTACAGTACTGTACATTTTTTCCCTGTGTTTTTGGATACGTTAAAATCTGTTTGTCATACCCTTGGTTAGAATTTTGAGAATTTAGACGTCTGCTTTGTGGTTGATTTAATAAAATAAAATGTCAATAATGGTTTCATTCAATTAATTAGTTTGCCCACTTAATATTTCATTCCCAGCGTTTTTCAAATAAATTAGATTACAAATATTATTTAATTATTAGTATAAATTAATTACCATAATATAGCCTGAAACATGACGTGAAAGATTGGTTAATTAGTCAATGCATAGAAATCACAAGTGGAAACATTTTCTTCCAAATGGATAGCTTCATTACCGATCACTCTTTAGGTAGGCTACTGTATGATTACAATTACAATATTCAATTTAAATGCATCCTATGCACTGGTTAGACTGTGTAGGATTCGTGCATGAAAAGGTATTTTAAATATAGAACAGGCAGTTTAGAAATTTTTTTTTAATGAAAGCAGTAACGCATAGTGGTTTATGTGATTAGAATTGAGATAAAGATGATTCACGTTTTCAGCATTGAAAAATGCTGGGAACTAAATATTAAGTGGGCAAACAACATTTTATTGTTTATTAAATCTGTGTCATGCACAGTATGTCCTTATTTTATGTTTTGATCGAGGCAAAGAAGAGATGATTTCTTTGCCCTCATTTAACTGTTTAGATTGTGCAGGATTCGTGCATGAAAGGTATTTTACTGTAAACAAGGCTTTGAATACACACAAAGAAAATGGTCAGAATGCCCGTGTCAACATGGTACAAATTCCATCCTTCGACCAATTGCTGAATAAGACAGGCTGAATCTGAACTGAAAATAAATCACAGCAGGAAAATATAAAATAGTAGATATTTACTTGTACAACCAATCTTTGTAACGGTAGTTCATAATGATATTGCTGTTATTTCAATTATTACAAAACATAATCCCATCTAAAATTGTCTGTCTCAACTCGTGTCTGCTGAATGATCTTCCATAATATCGCTGCTGCCTGGCTACACGACTGAGAAATAGGATATCCGTGAGTTCATTTGACGACTTAAAAACACAATGGCCCTCCTTTATCAAACGTGTACGACCTAAAACAGTCGTAGGAAGGGCGTACACCGATTCCTACACAAAGCAAGGCATTTATCAATTTGAACGTGAGCGTGGGCTGCGATAAAATCTCACATCTGGTCTGACCTTGTGTACGCAATTTCTCCAGTGTGACTAGCGGTGTTCATGGTAAAACCACCCGGTTCAGTGAATGGTTGTACCAGCAATCATTGATGAATGTGTGTGTATCGCAACTACCCCATATTGCAAGGTACATTTCAGAATTACGAATTAATTGTATACAACACATTTTTAAGTGGTTTATTTTTTCCCTTTTACTTCAAGATGGCCTAGAACATGAGGGCTGAATTTAGGCAAACAAAAATGTTAATCAAATAATTAATATATATATATATATAAGGTCCTCTAACAGATCCAAATCTGCCATTGGCTTGACTTCAGGACTGCCAAAGCGGTTGTTTAAATAGGCGACTGAATATGTGCTGCCGCTCCCATTACCCGCATCACGCACTGTGCGTAGGGCACCAAGTGCTGAGGGGGCACCAAATATAGCCTAATGAAAAAAAATCATCAAAATCATAATAAATATAATGCCGATATTATTTCAGTTTAGAAATATTAAGCACTTTTTTAAGCATGCATTTCACAAAACAGGCAGAATAAGAGATATTTATTTGCTATATATTTAAACGATGGTGCCCCTCCCCCAAACACACACACACACACAACTTCCCCGTGGGTGCCCTACTGCCCTTTATCCCGCTCTCTCAGTGGTCTGTTGGATTGTGCCTGACAAAGTTTGACAGTAAGCATAGCCTACTAGGCTAAGTCAACTTTTTGGGAAATGGCCTCGAAAAAACAGCAGGAGTCCGGAACAGAGAAAAGAAAGACGAAGAAACTGTGAGATGATGCGCATGCATCACTTGTAGGTAAGTCCATGTTTAATCATTCTTAAATATGGGAAATGTGCTGCTAATGTAATCGTTAGCCTATGCATACACCTCGTACCAGATGACGTTATTGCTAATGTTGGCAAACTTAAATTTGTTATAGTTTAGGTGCAAGCTATATTGCGATTTTGATTCTATACATTTTACAAATAACTGACGCCAGCTAGCTGCTACTTTAGATATTGAGCAGTAGTTTATGGTTTATTTTGACGTGACGGTGGTCAGTAACAGTTAGCAGTCAGTGCACAAGGTAGGTTAACAATTCTGTTTGTGCTTCTTCAGACAATTTATTATCGTGTAGCATGCGATTAATAGTCTCTAGCCAGGCATTTAACAAATTTAACCTAGGATAGTGTCATTTGAGAATGCATATTTTGGCATTTGTTTGCATAACCCACAACCATCTTTAGGATTGTCATTTAGTAGAATTGAGCAGAATGTATGCTACAGTCTCTCACACAAATTAAGTGAGGTGTCGGGTGTGCAGTGGGACAGAAAATTACTCTTGATAATGTGAAGTCTGAAGAACTCAGACTTTTAGTATGTTACTGCTACAGCTAACTTAGCTTCATCTGAATGTGACAGAAGCTACATGACGAAATGAACTGGCGTTTTGAAGGCATTTATGTCAGGATGCAAAGGCATCGACGACATCTGCCGGTGAAATAGAAAAACGTTTTGTACTAGACAAAATGCTCTCTAAACCATATTTAGGTTTTATTCAATTAAATGTTTAAGATTCAGAAATGTGGTCTTGTGTAAGGTGTATACTTTTCCATTTATTCTGGTAGGTAAGATATAAAAATAAAATGTCATGATGAATAATATGAAGCAAACATTATTGTTGAATTGTGTTCAATGTTGCAACTCATTTTATTATGCTTTAATATTTGATTTGATTAGATTGATCAAATAGTTCATAAATAAGTAATAAAGGGGAGAGCTCCTTGGCTGCTTGCTGTCAGTTTTACATTTTTAGATTTTTTCTCGGTACAAGGTTCTTTGTTGAAATATTTTGTCTCTTTCTATACTGATCCTTTTTTTCATATTTCTATATTATTGCAGGGTCAATGCTGAGATACATACAAGGAGGAACATGTGGCCAAGAGGAAGATGCAGACGACGAGCAACTATCTACACGTAGTTCAGGCACACATCAACCCCAGCCGGCCTGCAGGTCTTTAGACTCCACAACAGTACCAAGCATTGATCAACCACCCTCAATCAGCAGTTAAGGGACAGATACAGAGCAGAGAACCACCACCTCTGAAAGCACAAGTCCTGTCGTAGAGAGTCCATCAGCAGGTGACAATATATAGACCTATGTGCCCTTTCTAACTGATCCTGCTCTTTGGCCATCACAGGATTTAGATGCAGATCGTGTTGAAATAGTACTTTTTTTCTCAGGGTGGGGGGGCATCACAAAGGAATTATGCTTAGGGCACCAAAATGGCAAGCAGCGGCACTGGACTGAAAATTTTTTTTTAAGCCTATTTAAACAACCGCTTTGGCAGTCCTGAAGTCGAAGCAATGGCAAATTTGGATATGTTAGAGGACCTTAATGCGCGCTCTCTACATTGGGGTTTTTGGCCACCGGGACCTTTCAGCGGGAGATCAGGTCTGGTATATCACAGCCAACAATAGTCCAAGTATGCCAGCAGTTTTGGCAGATATGAAGTCCCTTTCTGGTATATTAAATTTCCAGATGATGTTTAGCAAGCTGCGATTAAAAGACAATTTATGAGATTGCTGGGTTTCCAAATGTGATTGGGGCAATTGATTGTACTGCGTCTATAGCCACCATCCATGAATGATTACGCATTTATCAGTCGCAAAATTTGAATTCAATCAACGTTCAGATCATATGTGATGCCAGGATTTTTCTTCTGTATATGGTAGCATGGTGGCCTTATTTTTTTAAACTGCAGCATTGGAACAAGGCTAGGGCGCACTACATGGCTGGAGTCTTCTCCTCAGTGAGTTACGCCCACGTACAATTATTATAATAGTTCTACATAGTTCTTTGGTGAAATGGTTGGATGTGATTCCTCTAGGTGAAAAAGGTTATGCCCTTACAACATCGCTTGCAAATCCCCAAACGAGCAGGAGCGCAGGTTCATCAGTGCGCACATGCACACACAAACCACAGTGGAGAGATGTATAGGTTTGCTCAAGGGCAGGTGGCTCTGTCTAGGGTAAGCGGGGGGGAGGGGGGGGCTATACATCCCAGAGCAGGCCTGCAACATAATTATGGCATGCAGGGTTCTCTACGATATTGCGCTGGAGATTGGTGCCATTTAGTGAAGATCAGTGGCCACAACAGCCACCATTGGGGGCTCTACGAAGGAGACAGGATCTAATTCTGCACTTCTAATATAGTAAGTGCTATCTTGTGTAAGAAAGCTACTTAAAAATACAATGTGGAATGTTTTGTGAAAATAATTTATTTATTTGTAATGCACTTCACATTCTCGTTTATCGCTTTCAATGACTTTTGCAGTAACCTCAGTCAACACCGCATTTTCCTTTAACAATTGATGCCTGATTTTAAGCTTCCAAATAAAACCAAGTGGTTGGCATGACCTTAGACCTGAGCAGTGGCGGGCCGTGCATTTTACACCTAGGCCTTCACTATCTTCCCAAAATGAAAACGCATTATAATAACCTCACAATGACATTCTAGGGCTATAGGTTATTGTCATTCGGCATATAATGCACCCCATATTCATAGTAAAGATAAGTTTATTCCACTCGATAAAGGTTATTTAACACGAGGCTCAACACCTAT
>JACXGM010035164.1:0-11748 GCA_016801145.1 Umbra pygmaea | reverse complement strand
TTTTCTTTTTTAAAAAAGAGGGCAAAAAAATCATCCTCACTGCTTGCTGAATCTATAGTATTTTTTGCGTTTTTTTCGCAAATGTTTAATAAATACGCATCGGACTCAGTGTGCAAGGTTTCTGTGCGTGACGAAATTTTAGGCTGACGAATACGAAAAAACGCTTACGAAAATTTCGGACTCTGTGTGCAATGGCCTTGACAGTACGCAATTTCACCAGCAGACTGCACACAACATCCTGCAGTCTGCCCACAGCCTCCAGCAGACTGCCCACAACATCCTGCAGTCTGCCCACAGCCACCAGCAGACGGCCCACAACATCCTGCAGTCTGCCCACAGCCACCAGCAGACTGCCCGCAACATCCTGCAGTCTGCCCACAGCCACCAGCAGACTGCCCACAACATCCTGCAGTCTGCCCACAGCCTCCAGCAGACTGCCCACAACATCCTGCAGTCTGCCCACAGCCACCAACAGACTGCCCACAACATCCTGCAGTCTGCCCACAGCCACCAGCAGACTGCCCACAACATCCTGCAGTCTGCCCACAGCCACCAGCAGACTGCCCACAACATCCTGCAGTCTGCCCACTGCCTCCAGCAGACTGCCCACAACATCCTGCAGTCTGCCCACAGCCACCAGCAGTCTGCCCACCGCCACAGACTCCACCGGCTGTCTGCGAGCGGCCACCGCTGTCGTCCGGATCCCCTGCTCAGCCGCCGCTGATGCCCGGACCCCAGTCCAGACCCCCGTCGCTGACGCCCGGACCCTTGTCCGGACCCTCGTCGTCAGACCTCCCTGACGCCCTGCCGCCCTGGCCACCTGAACTGCCTGACCCCTGGCCTCAGGACTTGCCTTTTCCCTTGCCTCCTGAGCTGCCTTTGCCCGGGTTGCCAGCCCCTGTCCCAGTGCCTTTGCCAGCCCCTGTCCCAGTGCCTTTGCCAGCCCCTGTCCCAGTGCCTTTGCCAGCCCCTGTCCCAGTGTCTTTGCCAGCCCCTGTCCCAGTGCCTTTGCCAGCCCCTCTTTCAGTGCCTTTGCCAGCGACCTTCCCTGTGTCATTCCCTGCCACTGTTCCCGTGCCAGTCCCTCCTGACCCAGGGCCCCTCTCAGTCCTTCCTGACCCAGGGACCCTCTCTGTCCCTCCTGACCCAGGGCCCCTCTCAGTCCCTCCTGACCCCGGGCCGCCCTCTGTCCCTCCTGACCCCGGGCCGCCCTCAGTCCCTCCTGACCCCGGGCTGCCCTCTGTCCCTACGGACCCAGGTTCCCTCTCTGTCCCACCTGGCCCCTGGCCGCCACCTGACCTGCCTTGCCCCTGGCCGCCACCTGGACTGCCTTGCCCCTGGCCACCGCCTGGCCTGCCTTGGCCCTGGCCCCTCTCTGTCCCCTATGACCCGGGACCCTCTGTTTCCCCCCATGGCCTCAGGTTCCTTGTTGCCCCCTTCGGTGCGGTGGGCCTTTGAGGGGGGATTCTGTCACATCCAGCCCTGTAGGTGGGCTGGATGTTCACTGGGGATGGGTTGTTTTCATGTTTGTCTCTGTGCTCCCTTCTTTTGTGTGTCTATGCCGCCCTCTTGTGTCTAGTTCATGTCGTTAGTTTGAAGATGTTATGGGATTAGGTCATCGTTTAGCCACAGGTGGATTCAGTTAGCTATTAGTATGTCTTTGTATTTAACCTGGTTGTTCTCCCCTTGTCTCTTGTCAGTCAATGTTTCCTGTGGCGTCTCCATGTACCTGTACTACCTGTGGATTACCGAAGTATCATTGTTTTGCCCCACGAGGCTGTATTATTTTGATCAAAAATAAAGTCTATTGGATTTATCTGTACCTTCGCGACTGTCTCTTGCTATTTACAAGGGGAGACGTGACACTGGGCCATTGCATAAGTATATAGGCGCTTTCTTGTAGTCATTAAGCAAGTATCTAGTATTTTTACTCCAGATAGACATATTAGGGAGTTACTGACTTTGGCTCCCGGATAATTAACTAGTAACTCACAGACTGGAGGTTGCAAGGTCACCGTAGAACCTTCTGGTACTGATGCATGCCATAGATTGCCGGCAGCTCTTGTGGCTACTACACATGCTAACAGAACTAGAACAATCATAATTACTGCATGTCAGCAACAATTTGGTCTAATGTACATGTGGGTGGTATATCTTTGGTGCAATGTGTTCTGGGATACCATGTGTCCTCTTTGCCTGTGTGCACTTTCAGAGAGTGACTGGAAACTTCTTTCACTTGGAATGGTCCCTGCCACTTGGGTTCAGTCCACTTCCTGGAGTGGACCTTCACTCTCACCCAATCGGCCACTATCACGGCCTGGGTTGCGTCTGTGTTCTCCTTGTCAGGAGTCTGGATGGCCACCACCTGTTCAGAGAGGCTGGCAATCAGAGATGTTAGTGCACCCATGTACTCATCATGCCTTATTCTACTACTGTCACAACCTGGCAATTTAGTGTGGTCTGCTGAGGGCTAAGGCATGGGCCTGCCAGTTAGCAACTAGTGTGGGGTTAGGTGCGTATCTGATCCTGCCTGGTGCCTGAGCCTGTCTATCATAACTAACATGTACCTCTTCTCTCTCACTCTATGGTCCAGTCCTTTGTCAGTAAGGTCAATGCGTATGTCTTTGAAGGGTGCATCAGGTACAGTGTAACTCCCTACTAAGGAAGTTAGCGAGGTTCTGTTGCTGTACTGATTACAGACCTCACAGCTAGTTACAGTCTCTTTTGCCATCTCATCCATGTGGGCTCCACTAGCCCTTCCCTACTGCGGTTGCACTTGCCTTGCTCCCGCTGTGACTCTTCTCATGTTCCTCCTCTAGTAGAGCTCTACAGAGATTAGCGGTTGGTCCTCTCTGGCCCTAAACAGAGTGTTTGTAGTCTATCCCAGCTTCTTGTAGTTGGAGTATGACTTCGGTGGTGAGGCCAGAGTTTTGCCTCTGCTGGGGCTCCATGACCATTTGCCCTGGTACGTACCCTCGGGCCTCCTTGGCGGCCTGGTCTGCAGCATTGTTTCCTTTCCTTACGTTGGTTCCTTCTTTGCTGTGTCCTTTGCACTTTACAATGGCCTCTTTGACTGGTAGTTTTCACAGCCTCAGCAAGTTGTGCTGATGCTTCATTTGGTCCAAGCCGTTCAGCTTTTAGGACTTCATGGCTTCCTTTTTGGCCTTGTAGGACAACTGCGTATGCTTTAATATTTCCTTCTCCAGCAGCCATCAGTGAAGACCTGTTTCCCTTCTTTCAGTGGTTTGTTTGCGAGGTCAGTCCTGATTTTTATAGTCTTGGCAGCTATGTCTTCACAGGCGTGTCCTGCTCCTTCCCCATCCCATCAGTCATGCTTTGCTTGTCCAGTGGTGTAGGGGATGTGTGGTGCGGTGACTTTCTTTGAGATCACAGATTTACGTTTGCTGGATAGGGTAAAGAGCTTGGAGATGATGAATGCTTTGATTCGATGTTCAGTGTTGATTTCCAGTGGGTGTCTTATGACGATCTGTTCTGTTTTTGCAATGGCGTTTGCCACTACAGCTACGTATCTGCCGCAGTCTGTGAGTCCTGTCTCAATGTTTTCCAATTTTGCACTATGATAGTGTAAGGCCTGCCTCTCCCCCTTTCGTTTCTGATAAAGGGCAGACTGGACGTAGCCGTCCATTTCAGAAACGTCCAGGCAGAATGGGATGGTGTAGTCTGGGAGGGCTTGACAGTGATTGTTTCAAGGCGGTCAACGTAGGATCTCTCGTAGTGGTTCTGTCTTGAGTGTGTATTCTGGGATGTGAGTGCGACTGTATCCTGTCAGGCCTAGGAATGATAAAAGGCCTTCAGCGGTGAGTGGTTGTGGGTGTGTCAGGATGCTGGTTCGTTGGGTTGTGGAAATGGCTTGGCCGCTGGTGGGAGTATGCGGCCCATGAAGGACACTTGCGATAGCCACACTGCACTTTGTCCTTCTTGAACTTGTAGCCATGTTCGGTGAGTCTGAGCAGTAGGGCAGTAGTGGCTTGTAGGCAGGTTTCAGCAGTGGTGGCAGCAATACGTCATCTACATACTGTATGAGAGTGACGCTGTCTGGAAGGTTCAGGTTGGCCAGATGTTTTTGTAACACAGCATTGAAGATTCCAGAAGAGTCTCTGTAACCTTGAGGTAGTCTGGTGTAGGTTTAATGCTGTCCCAGGTAGGTGAATGCAAACAGGGGCGGGGTGTAGAGGGATACAGAAAAATGCGTTTACCAGGTCAATGACAGTGTACCAGTCTTGGGCTGGGGATATATTCTGTAGGGCCAGATAGCCATCCGGAACCGGGAATAGATCAGGTTGGGTGACCTCGTTGATGGGACGGAAATCCTGTACCATCCTCCACTTGTCTGTGTCTCCTTTCTTTACTGGCAGGATGGGTGTGTTCCATGGAGAGGCGATGGTCCATGAATGTGTCTTTTATGTCCTGTGTTTTCTCTTGGCTCAATGGGTATTGATGTCTATGGACAGGTACAGTTCCCGGAGCCAGGTCAGCCTTGAGGGGAAATGACAACTGGTGGAGTATCCACTAGGCCCACATCTTCTGGTCCCGTGTACCACAGATGGGCAGGCATTGCAGCCAGGAGGTTGGGTGCATCGGGGTGGTCAGTCTTTTCTCTCCCATGAATCCTGGGTCTCCTCACACCTTCAGGTGTAGTGACATCAGTGGAATGGACGCTGATCCTCCATACTGACTTGTGTGTGATGGTGGCAGTTGTTAGGTTGGGAACCTGTGTTGGGGCCCATTTGGCCTTTTGGGCTAGCTTGACAGCAGGTCCCAGTGAGCGTGCCTCATATTCGTATCCCACTAGCATGGTGACATGTGGGGCAGAATCAGATGAAAGGTCCCAGTGAGCGTGCCTCATATCCGCATCCCACTAGCATGGTGACGTGTGGGGCAGAATCAGAAGAAAGGGCAAACCAGGATGGTAGGAGGTCTCTATTTCCATCAGCTACTCTGCAGGAGTATGCTGACCCTTCTGGGAGGATGTACAGATGTGTGGTAGTAGCTGTAGGCCTTCTGTCAATTATACACTCTTCCCAGGCATCATCGTAGCACTCGTCTAGTAGTCTGGTGTAATTCATGGTGATGTGTGGTGGGTCATCAGGTGGGTAGTATGCTCCCAGCGTCTGTATCCAGGGGCGCCATCGGTGGAATAAGGCACAGGCCTGGAGGGTGTCCGGTGCTGTGGACTCCAAGTGGAGCCAGTATATGTATGACTGGCTGTCAATATCGTAGGGGTCTTCCTCAGGTTCACCCATTAACAACATTTGTGCTGCAGGAGACAGTTTCATGCTCTGGGGGTGTTTGGTTGTGACATGTAGGCCTTTCTCGTCACAGTAGCTGAGGCAGTGGAATTTCCCTAACAAGTCTCTGCCCAGTAAGCCAGTGCATTCTGAATTTTCCATTTTGTAAGCATTCAAAATTGAGCCGGTTGATCAGTCCGACTCGACCCGAAAACCCATCATGGTTAAGCAATTTTTGAGGGAGACCAGGACCTAATTGGAATTTCTCCAAGTTAGGTAATATTCTCAATTTTTCTCTCTTTAAATAGCTCCGCCTGTTATCATAGATAACAGTGGAGACTTTGGTAGCCAGGCTACAGTTGGGAAAGATAAGACAATTCATTGTGATGTGAAAATGTTACATATGTTGATTTAACCCAGGTCAGGTTGGGGGGGAATTCCCCCCAGTAGAACCTGGCACCCATGTGCAGACCCTTCTGTACCCCCGCATTCGTGGGGCCTGTCATACTCGGCAGCCAGGTCTGGTCTCCGTCAGCACTGCTTCATGGGAATTGTTGTTCTCTGAGAACTCAAAGGCATGTTAATGATACATTTTTATATTGGGCTACTGTAGTGAGCCCAGAGATTTGCTATCACCTAGAACACTCCCAGGTATTTCTGTAACCAATCAATCCTGCTACAAATTAGCTTACAGTTTGATCATCAGAGACCCATACCTCCATGAGTAGTACTCTGAAAAACCCCGGTTGGAGACGTGTGGCTCCTGTAACATTTGACACCTTTGAAAGCTGACCCCCCATGCTAATAGCCTCAACTCCTATCCATCTGCTCCTCAGAGCAGTGGTTCTGAGTGTATCACAGGAGATCTCATACCACTATTTCCTATAGGGTTTGACAGTTTTTGGGGGGTCTGATATCCCACAACCTGTGTAAGTTGCCCGTTATGCTGTTGAAACAATTGTCTTATTTGGTCCAGCAGCCAGTTAGCATTAGATTTTTTCTTAGGCCTACTTTTGGTGTATCCACCATGTAGGGCTGTGCAATTAATTGGATTTTGATCGCGATTTCAATTTCAGCTCCTAACGATCACAAAAACAGTGTAATTGAGAAAAAAAGATTATTTTGTACATTGCATTTTCTAAGAACTATTATTTTTGTCTTGTGTTCGAATGACACACACTTTTGTCCCTCCCGAAACCGAAAGTGAAACTCACTCAGTCGTCTATTAAAGACGCATTTTACAGTGTTAACTCCATATCCATTGTGGGCGCAGGGACAAAAAATAAGACATTCCGTTGCATACTTTTAGACAAAGATGTGTGCCCCATTAGCACAGTTGAGAACGACCGCTCTAGAATGTTGTTGCATACTTTGGAGAAGCGTTATAATTTGCCATCTCGCCACCAATTTACCAGAGTTGCTCTGCGTGCTTTATATGAGAAATGCTGTACAGAAGTGGCGAGAAAGGCAGAGTATTGATCTATGGGCTACATTATTTTATATATTACAGGTGATTGCAGCAGCTCCATGAGTTTACCTCACAGCAACGCAGGTACTTTGTTTGTTAGTTAGCTTATCAGCTTTGTCTATTTGAGTCTTTTTTGGGATATTTGATTTGTGTCCTTGTAGCGTTGTTTCCTTTACTGAAACATTTTTCTTTAGTATTAGATTGTGCATATCAGTACTGAAGAAACGAAATTGAGCAGATCAATCACGTTCTCGTTCTTGGTTGTATTGGCACAGGTGTAGTGTAGAGCCATGTATTACTTTTAAACAGTTATTCTACCGACTGAAGAGCCAGGCTTCAAGTTACTTCTATTCAGTAGTTTGTTTGAACTGCTGTTTGCGATTCTACAGCAGACTTATTAAGCACAGTGATCGTGCACACATGTAAAACCTGCAGGCAAAATAGAAAATAAGGTTATTATTTAGAAGTGTTCATTTATTTAATAAAATAAATACAAAATAACTTATTTGCAAATATAATTGAAAGAAATTGCTGTCTAATCAAATCCAAACATTCTAACAAACTATGTGTGCTGGTCACCCTCAACAAAGTAAAAAAAATGCACCCGCTCCTGACGTCAGAATATTTTCACTGTTTTTCAAAATCAACATGCAAATTTCCAAAATCAATGAGTAATCTATTTAAATAATCGTGATTTCAATATTGACTAAAATAATCGTGATTATGATTTTTTCCATAATCGAGCAGCCCTACCACCATGCTTGTTTGTCTGAGAACTGCTCCATTTGTCTTTCCGGTAGCAATTTGCTTTGAAGTGTCCTTTCCTGTGACAAAATGAACAGCGTGCCATCTGCTGCGCTGGAGTTGTTTCGCTCCCCCCATTCATCTCCTGGAACATAGCTGATGCTATACGTTTGCTCTCTGGTTCGTTTCTTTTTAGGTTGTTTTCCATTTTCATAGCCCACTCGACCAGTGAATCAAATGTTTTCAGTGGGGAACCCGTACCCATATTTAATGCTCATTGCACGTGTGGGGCGGCATTCATTTTTAGCATTTCCAAAAGTATTTCTGAATCATGAGTCGGGTTTTCTATTCCACTATATTCTTGAATCCATTGCCAAACTGATTCGGCAAATGTCTCAAAAGGTAGTTTGCCTTGTATGATCTCTGATATTTTGTTTCACGCCACGGATGTCGGACCCCGCAATGTTAACAGACTGTTTTTCAGTCGTGACATAACTTGCTGGTCACTTTCGTCGTTAGTTAGCCTAATCATAATTTGGCCGGTTCGCAACTCATCTGACATTTTTTGCAATAAATCCTGTTGGATGGTCAACAGTACTACCTGCCAGATATCTCTCAGCTCTAAACTGAACACCTCGGCCTGCATCAGTATTGCTCTCCAGTAACTGTTGAACGGCCCTCTCTTAGGTAACTTGCCGATAACACCCTTGTTTGTCATTCCATTCCTGGTTTTGTTGTGCCAAATCTCGCTTAACCAAGTCAAAAGCATTCACTTTAGCCTGTAAGAGTTCCACCTCTATAAGTTTACTGCGGTTATCATCCATCAATTTCTTAACACTACCTTTATATTTCGTCAGGGCTGAAATGTTTTTGAACATTAAATAGCCAAGCGCCGAGTGTATCTTTTTGAATTTGTTAGTCCTTTTGAAATAAATACATGATCTTCTGTTCTGCATGCACACTGATCGACAAACTGTTCAGCTTAGCCAGATTTCCTGACACGGGGGCACCAAAATGTAGTAAGGGGGTAATAGGATACAATTAATGTGCACGTATGAAGTTAAAGCATTAATGATTAATATATTTCCTTTTCTTACCTGTTGCAATAGTCTGGGTTGAGAATGGAAAAATGCTTAATAAATGCGTATAGAGGATTGATAGTATAGACGTGGTTGATATTTCCTATCTAACTATCTGACCTCATAATGATCATTTATCTGTGTGTGTAAATAGCTACGGAAAGAAATACTACAGCTACCCGGGAAAACTAAATCGCTATCCGCGATACTCAATAAACAGTGCATAGGCTACCTAGCTTGAACTGTGTGCATGATAAAGGCTGAAAACTTAAGAGCAGGCCGCAACAAGAATAGCTTAATTAATAACTCCACCGGAGATGTTCTGGGAAATGATTTAGAATGTCTATGACAGAACTTAGCAAGTGAATAATATTTAATTCCTGTTAAAGGGCATCGAAGTACAACACTTTAACCGGACACAGAATTACACAATAATACCAAGAATTACAGGTCGTTTACACTTCTAAATATGATCTACAATCTAAGCATGTCTTATACGGTACAGTCTATTACGACATTTATTCAACACATTTGCTATGGCACGCATTAAAGTGTGGCCAGGAAAGTCGTTAAAGAGATCTCATCAGTTTAACCTTAAACAAAGACTTATATTTCCCCTCGAGAGGGGACGCCCACAACTCCCGCTACATATGAAATACATATCAGTTCACTGGCTGGAATTGGAGAACAAAAGAGTACATTAACAATTAGATTATATGTCGCCTTGGCGCCTCGGCGCATCCGGGCTGTAACAAAGGACTGGGTTATAACATTTGAATATCTTCCAGAGGGGGAGCTAGCATTTGTCTTCTCCTAGAAACCCTGTGGAGACAACATAAGACCTGTACAACCTTTTACAAGTAATAATACCAAACTCCATTTATGGGTGGATCCAAACCAAAATCACATATGTACAGGCTTAAATGTGTGACATACATTGGGGTTTGCCCCCTTTCCATGAATCTTAATTCATCCCAGGAAATCCTTTGTTAGATGAGGAGAGATGGGAAGCCAGCTGTTGAAGGAGTCATTATTTGGTCCTATAAACATTAATTTCCCACTACACCAGTACATGTCCAGGCTGTCTGAGGTGTGCTAGAGAGCATTTGGATGATCCAAAAGAGGATTGGGAGAATGTCATATGGTCAAACAATTTGGTAAAAACTGAACTCGTCGTTTTTGGAGGAGAAAGAATGCTCAGTTGCATCCAAAGAACACCATACCTACTGTGAAGCATGGGGGTGGAAACATCAAGCTTTGTGCCTGTTTTTCTGCAAAGGGACCAGGATGACTGATCCGTGTAAAGGAAAGAATGAATGGGGCCATGTATCATGAGATTTTGAGTGAAAACCTCCTTCCATCAGCAAGGGCATTGAAGATGAAATGTGGCTGGGTCTTTCAGCATGACAATGATCCCAAACACACCCAGCGACAGCCCCAAAACAGGAATGGGCCAAAATGCCAGCAACAGTGTGTGAAAACCTTGTGAAGACCTACAGAAAACATTTGACCTCTGTCATTGCCAACAAAGGGTATATAACAAAGTATTGAGATTAACTTTTGTTTTTGACCAAATATTTATTTTCCACCATAATTTACCAATAAATTCATTAAAAATCAAAATCATGAAAATGTGATTTTCTGGATTTTTTTTCTTATTTTGTCTCTCAAAGTTGAAGTGTACCTATGATGAAAATTACAGGCCTCTCATCTTTTTAAGTGGGAGAACATGCACAATTGGTGGCTGACTAAATATTTTTTTGCCCCACTGTAGGTAGGAGTACATTTCAGATATTATTGACTACAAAGCTGAGGATGTGATTATTTTAAAGTGTTTGAGGGCTTCAAATCAGACCGAACCTCCTCTCAGATGCTGTTTCAGGTCCTCTGTAACTATATATTTAGCATACACATTCCCTGTAATATTGTCATGTTGTGATTAACCCGTCCTATTATACTTTCATATCAACAGGCACCCAGGCAGCATCTTCCAGTGTATCCACTGTGAGTAAGCTGTCTGTGTATCCACTGTGAGTAAACTGTCTGTGTATCCACTGTTAGTAAGCTGTCTGTGTATCCACTGTGAGTAAGCTGTCTGTGTATCCACTGTGAGTAAGCTGTCTGTGTATCCACTGTGAGTAAGCTGTCTGTGTATCCACTGTGAGTAAGCTGTCTGTGTATCCACTGTGAGTAAGCTGTCTGTGTATCCACTGTGAGTAAACTGTCTGTGTCTCCACTGTGAGTAAGCTGTCTGTGTCTCCACTGTGAGTAAGCTGTCTGTGTATCCACTGTGAGTAAGCTGTCTGTGTATCCACTGTAAGTAAACTGTCTGTGTATCCACTGTGAGTAAACTGTCTGTGTATCCACTGTGAGCAAGTTATCTGTGAAGACAGGAACATCCATCACCATCCCATGTCAATATGATCCAAGGTACATACAATATGTCAAATACTGGTGTCATGGAGATGAATGGAATCCTTGTTCTACTCTTGCACGAACAGACCACCACATTATATCTAAAACAATATCAATCTCTGACGATGTCAGCCAAAGAATCTTCTCTGTTACAATGACTGATCTGTGACAAAAATACTCTGGCTATTACTGGTGTGCGGTGGAGATGGCAGGCCAAGATCTGAATGCATACTTACACCTTTCAGTTACCACAGGTTAGATTGCTCTCCTCAACCATACTACTGTGTATTGGATAATCATAGCAGGTCAATGTCAAGACCTTCCCCAACCAAAAGCCCTGGGTTAACGGTAATGTCCGTGCCAAGCTTGTAGCACGGTCCTCTGCCTATAACTCTGGGGACCCGGAGGCTCTGAGGAGAGCCAGATATGACCTACGGAAGGCCATCAGAGATGCTAAAGGTATTTGTGAGGTATTTGTGAGTATACATTTCAATATACATTTCAGTATACATTTCAATTTACAAGTTGCTTTGTCTTTGGAGACACCCTGTTTATCTAAATGTCAGTTGCTTCAATGTATCATGGCGGACACATACGTGCACGCATGTAGCTTGGCAGGTGCTGCGTGTTGTTTGTCTAAATCGTCTAAATCATCTAAGCTCAAGCCTTCACTACATCACTGGATAATAGTCCTATACGTTGTTGCGCTGGTGTTGCTGTCTGTGCGACATCGCTTTAACAAAGAAATAATCTGTGATGGCAGTAGTCAACATCTGCTGTACTCCAAATTTAA